>PVLD010003229.1:0-146854 GCA_004027595.1 Dinomys branickii
TAACACATACAGATATACACTATTAATCTAATATCCTGTCATCGATTATTGCTTAGCATTAAGTGATATAATACAATAGTAGAACCATGTTAGCCCTCCTGCACATATGTATATTCATATATATTCCTATATACATACATACATACATTTTTATCTTTTTCTTTTCTCCTTTCCTTCTTCCCATCCGTTCTCTGTTTTTGGACAGATTTCCTTCATGACTTTTAGTTTATATTCCCACCCTCGGGTTCTTACACCAGTGATATAATACGTTGTCTGCACATGTATCGCTGATTTATTTCACTTATGCGTGTATATTTCTGTGTATTTTTTTTTTTAGCTCAAATGAGTGCATAATGAGTTTTTTTCCTAGTTGAATTGTAGTGGCTCAGAAAACTGAGATGGTTGGCTGGCTAATGTTAAGAGAAATATTTGAAGAGCAGCAGAGTGGACAAAGTGTCTATGTACTTCTATTTCTAACTGTATTTGAGATAATAGCATTTCACTGGGAGAACTGCCCTCAGGCCTATCCAGACAGTGCCCTTATAGACACTGTCTATGCATGGCAGGTTATACTACCAATGAGAGTTTACGCTCAACACTTAATAGGCTTCAGTGAGCAGTGAGACTCATGATAGTTATGCTTTATTCAAAGAATGCTCCTTATTTTTATGTTGGAGGGGCTGACACACAATGCTGTGCTTGGAAGTAAGAGTGAGGGGACTTGTTTTAGGAGCTGCACTTTCATACCAGCCTCATGATTTATCCAGGTTATGTATTTACATGGCATGATGAATAGTGGATGATGTTAAAGTTTACTATATCGTTTCTTCTTTTTCTGTTATGACAAAAAAAGTTTGCTATACTCTGTCATCTTCTGGTGTGGCCACTTGTTCTAACAGTTTTCCCTATATTGGGTGGATTTAGCTCTTTACAATGAACAGTTGAGGTGTTGTTCACTATTGGTATAGACCTTATTTAGTGGATCAAAGTGGTCTGAGAGATGATTTGTGTATTGCTAGGCAGACACAGAAGCTTGAAAGATGGTTTTGTTGCTTACTCTTTGTTGTCTGATGATAATTTAAATGACTGTCATTGTTTATCTTGTTGTTTTTGAAATTTGTTACTTTAATCTTTAACATTATTTTTAGTCTTCATGTTTACTTTTTCATTTTTCTCTGGTCAGACAGATTTTTAACAAGGCACATATTGTCTGTAATTAAACTGCGTGTGATTTTCATTTATAGAAATTGATCTTTCCTATTTGTCTTTAACATTTTATATTCCCCCCTTTAATGTACATACAAATCCACATCTGTGAGTGCATGTCATTCAACATCTATGGATGAAATTGGCTGGAAAGTTTCTGATTTTCAGCAATGATTGCCATTAATTCTTTTATCTCCTGCTTTCTGGTCATTTATATTTCTCTGTTGTCTCTTGAAATTGTGTTCATCTAATTTCTCCATACCTGTAGAATTACGTACTGAGTTGGAAGACTTCATAATATTAGCCCTACAATTGTACCTCCAATCTCATTGCAACTTCTTAATGGACTCCAGTCAATGTCTTGGTACTAAAAGCCCTTCATTACTTACTTTCACTCTGGCCCTTTTATACGTTCTTTTATTTTCTCAGTCAGTTTTATAGCCTCGTTGCTCTTTTTTTGTCAAGTGCTTATAACATATTCTTCCAAGTACAATAGTTCACCATCTAAAACATATATAACTTTAGTTCATAATGACTTTCTACTACTCTGTGTGTTTCTCATATATGCCTTTGTGGAACAGCTAATAGAAATATGCATTCACTATGATACCTATTTTTGCTAACCCAACAGGGACTGAAGCGCCCCCTACCAATCCCATTATTCCCTCCAGAGCTATCATATAGCAGAGTGATAGTTGGGAACAATGGAACTTCAAAGAATAAATCATTATAAAACACATTTTGCAACAATTATATGATTTATCTTTTCCTGTCTAACAGAAAGAGGACCGTTCACCAGTGTGTGCTCCAGCAGTGAACTTCCAGTGGGGATTAGAATGTGGATTGATGTGACCCATGAGTACATTATTTGGCTTTGTAACAGTGCATTTTGAGTGAAACTGACACAAATGTATTGGATCAAGGTGAGTTCTCTTTGCTGACTCTCTCTGAGCCAATTTGTGCAGTCAGCCCAGAAAAATCCACATTGATTCAGGATTATCTTTGTTTTCAAGACTGCCCTCTCCCCAGCTCCCAAGTCAGCCAGGTCTTAGGCTTACATTTACAGGTGAAATTAGTTCAATATCTGCTATAGTTTAGGAAACAACCCTTGATTCAGGATATATGTGCTGCATGTGTTCTATATTTCTGGTTCTAGGTTCATCCTGATAAATCCGGTAAAGACTTTCAGCACTAGTTGGGTGTGTTGAATTCTATAGACTTGCTCAAGCTTTTACCCAGTATATATTAAAAAGATGATAATTGCTGCTACTGTAATATCTCCATAACTGAAGTGACTTCCATATAGCTATCAGGTATGTCATAGTACATGTAAAATGTACCTTTTAATTGCACGGCAACTAGTAGAAACTATTCCTCAAGCTGTGTATTGACTTATCTGTAACTCCTAGCATCATCATTAAAACGCTTCATGTCAGCAGGGTTTCTCACTGATTCCACTTTATTTTGGGGACAGACATTGAACATGCACAAACCTTTGCTTCATTTCAGCTCATTCCAAATTTCATAGCCTGAAGTCACCCCGGTTGTGCAGTCATCACCTAAGCAACCTGCTCAGGGCATGGTGGCAGTGTCAGGGTTTAGCTGCACTTCCAAAACTCTCTTGGCTCATTATCTTTTTCACATAAGGTATGATCAGAAAATATGGTGAGTGCATAAACTTAAAAAGATTGTTACAGTAATTGTCATCAGCTTCTCAAAATATTTGCCTTGCTTCACAAACACTACCCCATCGTACTTGCCACACTCAGAAGCAGCTCTGGAAGTTCTCTTTCATGAATGTCTTTAGCTGTGCTCTCATCACTCTGAGTCGATTCACAATATTTATGACACTTTTTATCAAATAAGAACATAGCGTGCTGTCCTTGTTCACCTTCCTCACCCGGTCTGGCACCATGTGACTCTGGCTTTCCTCCAAATCCAAACCGACCAGGAGAAGAAAACATTTTTAATAGATTCAGGACATTGAGGCCACCACGACCGTGCAGCAAAGGACACTTGTAGAAAAGCCTTCAAAACTACTGTAGAAAGCGGCGAGAATAATTGGATAGGAATATTTGAGGTGAGGGGAGGTAGCTGAAGGGGCTCAATGGCAGCATGTCTTCTACTCTAAAATTTAAAAAGGAGAGAATATTCACAGAGCTTTTTCTAGGTAGAATCTGGAAATACAGGTGAAACTATTCCAAAGGTTATACAGATGTTATTGTTCAATGTATGCAGTTTTAATCTTATTGTTTTGAGCTGAAAATTTGGTAAAGCCTTTTACTGAGAACAGAAAGACCAGTTGATGTGATAATTCTAAGCCTCACACAAAACTATAGACACGCTTATTGGAGAATGGGTATTAAGAGGTTTCCAGATGTCCTTCAACGGGATGTACTTAAGCTACCTTTCGATTATGCCTATGTCTGCACACAGGGACTCCATCCAAGCAGATTGTGTTATTTTAGCTTTTACTGGATTCCTCTTCATTGTTTACAGAGCCTGAAGAAGATAGAAGCAAGGCAGCAAATCATCTTTTTATAGGCATAGATGTCTTCATGGCAAGGAAGTTTGGACTGCATCCCTTAGTAGGATGCCAAAGCCGCTTAAACCCTGAGAGTTGCCAAATGCAAAACAATTTTCTGCACGGGAGTCAGACTATTAAGGAAGGGAAGCAAAGAAAGGAGAGAGAAAGATGTGGAATAGCTGAGTTAAATATGTACCACATGAACACCCTGGAACATAGCACAGATGCTCTTACAGAAGGAGAATTATTTTCCCATATCTTTGCTCGGATGCTTCTAAAGTAGGTATTTTTATGTCTTTTCAATCAGATACATGTATTTTATTGTAATGTGTCAAGGTACTTCAGACTTGCTTTCTTTACGGAGAAGCTAACTCTTTGCTTGTGAGTTATTAATTAATTGACAAACATCTACTTAATTATATCATATATTTTACAATATGAGTTTTTTTCCCCTGAAATTGCATTTTTGGCATGATGTGTAATTGTATAAGATTTTGTTTGTGTGTATTTAGTTTTACATTTCAGGATTGCATAAATTATAGGTAAATAAAAACTGCTTTTTGGTTTTTCATATATTTTTCCTAAAACCTTTTAAAGTTTGAATTTTTAAAAATGCTTTTTTGGTCCAACATCTTCTCATCTTTAATAAACAATTTTTGTAACCATGAAAACATTCACTGGCCCACCTTCCACGGTCCTATGAAAGAGTAAGTATAGAACTTGGCTTAATGAAGATTTTAATATAGACTTTTCCATAGGTTGCTAATCTTTATTCTACACATAGTACTATGTGCAAAGTAACTTCCCAATACATTCAAATCTTTGCCTAATAGAATAATAGTCTTGGTAATGTGTAAAAACTTGAAATATTAACTACTGAGTCCTTATTTTGCTTCGAATGTGCAGTGTTCTCCAGTCTTACTTAAGCAGAGCAAGATGCATTGTGGAGCCTGAAACATTTAGACTGTAGCATTGTCCTGATTGTCCTAGGTCATGTGTTTAACCAAGTTTACCGGACCAATATTTCATATAGAGTCCAGGCACTCAAGGTGTTAAAAGCACTGGTGGAATTTTCTAATTCTTTGAAATGAGAGAAATGCTTGCAAGGCCTGCCACTTGAAGTCAGAATCACACAAAACAATTTCCAATCAGTCAAATGGACACAGGTCTCACAGAAAACATATTTTCTTTCTTCTTTCATTCTGACAGATGAACCTTCCCTTTTAAAATATAGTTGAACAGTTAAGTGAGCAGAGATTTCAGAAGAGCTGCATCCATTTCTCTAGTCTTCATTGTTGATTCAGTGAAGCTCAATAAATCAAAGAAAGGATGAAAGAAGAACAAAAAACAGTCAGACAGGACTTATTGAGATCCTTCAATGCGAAGAATATTGAACCAGTCAACAGAAGGATGAAAGAGAAATCAAAGTCAGACTCTAGTCTCAGACATGTGTGTGACTGATGATTTAGTATTTTAGCAAGGCATCTCTTTCTATAAGACAATATTTAATCTTATTACATCTTCCAAGTTGGGCTGCAGAAAAATAGATCAAAGATACTTTTTCCCTTATGATAACATGACTGTGTGTTAGTGGCAATTCTTATACTCAGAAACAATTTGTCTATTTATGCAAGTTGTCCAAGGTTCTCGACTGCCCATAATAATAAGTGCAAACATTTCCCCCAATTTCAACTTTCATAGAACACGACTCTAATTTATATTTTTAAAACACTTTTTCATTATTTCAAAATAATAATAAAGTAATATCTTCGTTAGAGTCACAAAGATATTGGATGACACATACACGGCATTGTGTTAATTAGAACTCTTGCAAATTGGACCATGTCCACAATTGGCACTTTGCATATTACTTCAAACTGCTTTCAGTCTGGAAAAAGAGTTGCAGTGAGAGTAGATAGTTAACATATGCCCTTGATGTAGTTTAACCTAATAGCTTTGTTTTATCTTTCTATAGCCCACATAGTCCCTTAACAAAAATTTATACATTAACACTAGTATGATGTTTTTCATGAACTACCTAGCATTACTTGGATTTCATTATTTTTAATATCCTTCATTTCTGTTCCAGGTTCCAGTCCAGGGTATCACATAGTATTGAAGCCTCATGCCCCTTTATTCTCTTCTAATTTGTGGTGGTTTCTTTTCTTTACCACTTTTTCATTTTGTTTTAGAAATTGACTTTTTCTACTTTTTTTGTTGTTGTTAGTACATGTTTGCAAGACCTAATGATTGCATTCATTGTAGGGAATCAGTACGTGTACAAAGTACTCTAGTTCCTTTTCCCCTCCCCTCTACTCTCTTTTATTTTTCTAGCATCAGACTCATTTACTTATCCTATATGCACTTACACAGTTAATTATCATATGTACAGATTGAAAATGAGACTTACAGGCCAAAGAATGAATGAAACATGTAAAATAATTGTACTAAATTAAGGCACACTGTTAGATACATTGTCTATACTAGCTTACAGTACCCTTTTACCTCTCTTTTTCTGCCTATTAGTGTCATTCTATACATATATTGCATATAGGAGAAACAATGTGCGGTATTTAAGCTTGTGTGTCTGAGTTACTTCATTTAGCATTATGGTTTCAAGCATCTATTTGGATACAAAAATTTCAAGTTTATTTTTCTTTCTGGCAGTGTAGGACTCCATTGTTTATAACTACCACATTTTTTAATCCTTTTCATCTGTTCATGGACATACAGGCTGTTTCCAAGGTTTAGCTATTATGAATTGTACATCAATAAACATGATATGCACGCATCTCTGTAATACACTCTTTCCTCGTCTTTCATGACCAAGCTCTTCTGGAGGCCACGAGTTAGGTTTTTTTGTCTAATGTTCCTTCATAGGGCTTCCTTGAGGTGCTTATGATGGTACAGATTTTGTGGAAGAATAACAATGAGGTATTCTTACCATGTGAAGGGTGACACCAGTGATGAGTGAATTTTGGTGAGTTTAGACTTGACTTTTGGTTAAGGAAGTTTCACCCTGGTTTCTTTAGTTTTAAGGCATGATTGCTCTTTCCATACACTGATCTTTCCACATTGTAATGTCACCAGGCCACACGTGGGTGGTGCCGTGGTGGTTAACCTCCAAGAAAGGGGTAGCAGTTAATTTATGGATATTTAAAAAAATTATTATTAATAAATATTTTGGGAATACAAATATATCAAACTTTTGAGGAGTAATTTTAACACTTATTTATATACTTGCCTGCTTCTATCTTTACAATGGTATTCCTGCATGTTGTGATGCCCTAGAAGCAGTGACAGCCTTGATAATGGCTATCAAATGCTACCCTACCACAAAAAGAAGCCCACTGGACAGTTGCCAATTCTGGGACTGAGGCAGGAAATATACAACATGAACTTACATTGCCAAAAATTAAAGGATGTTTGTTAAAACAAAAATTAAACAAAGGATGGGGCATATCAAAAGGACTCAGGAACCATCCTTAAAAAACATCTCCAGTAGCCAAAATTGCAACAGTTTGACCAAATAAATAAACCTGAACCTTCCTTGATTATAAATCTCCAAATAAAATATTTGTTAGAATCCATATTGATAAATCCAAAAGATTGAGTGAATAAATAAATAAATAAATGGGAGGGAAGGAACATATTCTTTTGGAAAGGAACTCAAAATATTAAATATAGAAACAACAGGTTGTATCTTGCAATGATTTTTCTAATTACAATATCCATCCAATTTAATGCCATCTGTCAAAGAACATGTTTCATATGTTTTAAAAACCAAATATACAAACTATTATGCTCAGTTCTCTTTTACTCAGCAAACCAAGTACAGTTTATACCAAATATGATAAAATTAATATTCACCATAGGAAAGATGGAAGTGCATAGAATTATAAAGAAAAATACATGCAATGGAGCATAAATAAATAAAACTTTTTGAAGTCTTAGTGTATTAACTCACAGTACTTTTGTGTTTCTTTATTGCATCTGTATATTTATTTCTCTTTTTTTACAAGATTAATACTGTAGATGTTGTCTTATTACTTGTATTTTAGCATTTTTTTATGAACTGTTCCCTCCTCAAATAGAATAGAAGGTTTTTGAAGTTATGGACTAAATTATTGGTTTCTATTATATAGATGATACATATACACATCTAAAAATGTCCTTTAGATATTATAAATAATGCTGTAATAAATATCTTTGACTATGAATCTTTTCCTGCACATCATTACAACTAGAGTAAAAGTGCAGCAGGATTCACAGGTCACATAATACGGACATTAAATCTCTTATGTATACAGACATGACTCTACTGCTGCAAAACTACAGTACATTTTAAGCCCTTTAGTATCTTGGATATTTAAGACAATCTAGATATTTTACACAATGCTGATTTAACGCATCTTTATTTACATCACTGGTTGAATTCTCAGTCTTTTCAGGCTACTAATAAATATTAAATAAATTTCCAAAATATATGGCATCAAACAAATTCCCCCATCAGTCACTGTGCTGTCTCATATAAACTTGCTAGCATTAACAGCAATCATTTTGTTTAAATTCTTGCTAGTTTGATCTATTGAAAGTATCTTTTAACAATTTTTTTCTTTCATTTTTGATGAGATAAAATTGAATTTGAAGAAGCTCTTTGAAGGTGTTTTTGTCATGAATTTATATACAAATTTATCTTTCTTATGACTTAGCCCATGTTTTGATTGAAGAGTCAAAATAAACACACTAAATACCTCTATTAAATTCAACTTAACTTTAAAATGCAGTCTTACTCAAATTATTTTTAATAGAAAATATATTTTTCATAGCAGGCTAAAGAAACCTAGGTAAAATATAACTATTTTGAAATAAACTATAAAAATGATCAACTTTTCATGCCTGTATCTTATAATCTGAGCAACTACTTTGAAGATAACAATGTACATTATACTAACCATTGCTAATTTCCTATTATCTTGTTTTGAAATTCTGTATTGTTGTTTTTATTGCTTTTCTCTTTAAAAAATTTTGAAGAAAATAATTTTTGTACCTGTTCACATTTTAATTAAAAAAGTTTCGATTTTCAAATTGTTACTCAAATATACTGAAACATCCAGAGTAATGAGTTAGTAATTTCATGGTTTTTGACTAAATAATGAAACTAATTTTCACTGCAATAATATGTGTAAATACTGTTAGCCTCGGTGAGCTATGTACCAATCATTTGTTGGTGGTATGTAGGAATGTAGTCTGAAATGTCACTGTTATAATTTTATGGCATATGATCAAAACATATAATGCATATTTCAATTTGAAAATTATTAAAGTAAAAAACATGTTACTATTGCCCCTCAAAATATTCTCCTCTGCTTCAAACACATTTATCCCATCATTCTAGCTACTTTCTGAAGCGCTTCTGGAATTCTTTTTGTGTCTTTGTTTACATTGCTGTGGTTGTCTCTATCTCTTGGCTTCAAAACGTTGCTGCTAGAGCTGGCAGATAAAGCGGATGAAGACACGTAGCAATAAGGCAAAGGAGCACACGCAGTAATATTTCTAGGATGCTGCTTTTCCATTTCATCACACGGGGCACATTTACTATATTTTTTATAGTATCACACTTCTTAATGCCACTCATGAAATAGAACTTCCCATGGGAAGCTGCAAAAACAATGTTGTGTGTTCAAAGCAAAGGGGAATATTTTGAGGGAGGTTAATGGCAATGTGTCATTTAATTGGATAATTTTAAAAAGTTTAATATTCACAGTGCTTGTATAATCACTAATATGTATAAATGAAGCTAGTAGACCTCTGTGATCTAACAAGACATAGTTGGATATGTTCTACTGGAAAGAAAAACGAAAACATTAAAACAAAATCTTTGTTGTTAATACACCCGAAGAGGCCACAGGGGATGTTTCACAAACTGCAAAAATTAAAGTTTAGTGTACATTTTCATTATGTTAATTTCTTTTATCAGCAAAAGTAGAAAAACCATCCATCTGTTGAATTAGAAAACATGTTTTCCAAGAATTTTATTCCTTTTAATTTTAATTCTTGTGTATTTTAAGAGTAATGATTTCCATATGTTTGCTATTTTTGCTTTGGATCCTACTTAAGTAAGTTCATTGAAATTCATTGTATTATTCTGTTACAGGATTTTTATTAGTTTTAGATTACATATTTTTAAGCATAATAAGGTAAAAATGAAACCTGACTACAGTTACTTGAATTCAGTTTTTGTCATTTATTCTTCAATCAATACATTTCTTTGTTGATGAAATGGCAGACTGTGTCAGGTGGGGACTGAATTACATCTTTATAAAAATTTTAGCATATATCAGGTTGTCTGTCACCAGGTTGCTTACACTCCCATGGTAGAAAGTAATGGTGTGGCCACAAGTTTGAGAATTTGCACTAAGAAAAGAAAAATATGGCAAAGATTATCTGCTTTCTTGGTGACATATACAGTGAAATTAGTTCGCATCATTGTAGTAATCAAAGCATTTTTGATTTCTGGTTTGGACTGTTATCTGGGTAGCTATCCTGGCAGTCTTTCCTAATTGTATATAGAGACCCATGAAAACAAATAAAGACTATGACCACTCATAAAGCCAAAAGAATTGACTGGGCTTTAGGTTGATCTGTGGAGATTTCTGTGCTTTTACAGGATGACTCTATAAGAGGAACTGTTATAAATGTTTTATCTAAGGTACAAGGTCTAATACTTAAAATAACCCCATGAAATGGTTATTATTTTCTCTATTTTATAGGTGAAGTGTTTGAACCCAGTTTTAAAAAGGTAAACTGCAATGCCAACCTGATGCTTGGGTCTATACTCTTTTATATTTTCCTTCTTTTTTTTTTTTTGTAATTTTAAAGAGAGTGGTAAATGAAACACAAACAAACCTAAAATAGAACAATAGCAGCATACTAGTATCACAAACATAAACAAACCAAAGCAAGAACATTTACAGTGATACAAGGTTTCAAGACAAAATAATTCGAATTAACAGTGATTGTTATATTACATATTGCTATCTTCAACTACGTTGCTCAGATTACCAGATGTAAGAATGGAAGCTTGTTCAAACCATGAAAGAGAGTAAGAACGTAATTATTAGATAAAATATTAGAGATAATACAGAGTTTCACTAGACAAGATGGTAGGAGTTCACCATGGTAATTCCACTGCATATTGTTACCTTCAAAACAGCTGCCCAGATTACCAGACACAAGCATGCAAAATTGATCATAAAAAATTTTAAGCATTAACTATTCCTTTCAATATACCATCAGACATCAGCAATACAGTTACAGCAGCTGTTCATGTATATATTTATATTTTGCCTTCCTTTTTCATCTTTCCTTCGTCTATATGGTTTTTTACCTTTCAAATTAGAGAATGCAAATGAGAATAACTTGAAAAACTGTCCAGAAGTGTGTCCAGGATTATACTCTTTCCTCTGAAGATTGTCATGGAAGCACAGAGGAAGAAAAGCCAGTCTTCTTCCTATTTTTGGCTAATAGCTGATAGCATGACAAAGTGAGTTATGTTTTTCAGGTTGTATTACACATCCATGACCCAAGAAAGGCTTTTCCACTTTTCTACTTCAAAGCACTGTACTTTGCATGCAGTGTCTGCCCCTTACTTAATTCACTATACCAGCACACACATTAAACTTGTATCACTGTGCGTTATGGGGATCACAGTATCGACATCAACAGCAAAAAGATGGAATGAAAAATGCAAAGTGATGAAGGAAGACCAGTTGCTCAAAACAGCACACTGTAACTAAGACAACCTATGTTTATTATGCTTATAAGTGACAGTCTTTTTAAAAACTAATTTTTGACTAGTACAAAGCTATAAAAATTACATATATAACATAATTTTTTCAACCTATTTTTCAACCTATCTGCTACATGATGTTTAAATCAAATTAAAAATTACCTATCCCTTTGAATATTCATCGTTTATTTATAGTACAAATTTTCAGAACCCTTTCTTCTGCTCTGGTGAGAGGCACAGTGCACTCTTGTCATCTGTAGTTACCCTACTGTGACTGTGCTGGGCAACCACGCTCCAAGCCTTCTTGGCCCTACCTGTCCTTAGTACCCCTTCGTCAGCCTTCCTCCCTGCTGTGCTCAGCCTCTGGGAGGCGCCCAGCTCTCAGCTCTACGGGATCAGCTCCTCGCTATCTCCCCTGTGAATGAGGTCATACAGGACTTGTCTTTCTGTGCCTGGTTTACTTCACTGAACTTAAAGATCTTTATAGCAGCACAATTTGTAATAGCTAAAATGTGGAAGCAACCCAAGTGTCCATCCACAGAAGACTGGATTAAAAAATTGTGGCATTTTTATATAATGGAATATTATTCAGCTATAAAGAAAGACAGTTTTGGGGACTTTGTAGGCAAGTGGTCAAAACTGGAGTCCATACGCATAAGTGAAATAAATCAGCAGTACATGTGCAGGCAACGTATTGTATCACTGGTGTAAGAACCCGAGGGTGGGAATATAAACTAAGAGACACAAAGGAAATCTGTTCAAAAACAAAGAACAGATGGGACGAGGGAAAGGAGAAAAGAAAGAGACAAAAATGTATGTATGTATATATGAATATACATATATGCAGGAGGGCTAACATGGTTCTACTATTATATCACTTAATGCTAAGGAATAATTGATGACGGGTTATTTGATCAATCTTGTATGTCTATATGTGTTATCCTGAACACACACTTCGAAGATATCAATATGCAAAGCAGCAACTATTGGTGGGTTTTTTTTTTTTTTTGCCTGTTTTGTTTTCTGTCTTTGGTTTTTTTGTTTTTTGTGTTTTTCTGTTGTTGAGAGGATTAATTGTCTGACCAATTTTGCATGTCTGTATATGGGTTCATATATTTACACTTCGAAGATATCAATAGATAAAGCAATAACCACTGTTGAGATCATGTCACCTTGTCTGTAGATTAGTTGTGATTGTACTATTTTTTATGCTAATTTGTGTGTTTGTTAATATGTTTTTGTGCTTTTATTTTTTAAAAAAAAAGATCCTCAGAATCATTTCTGTTGTTGCAAAGGATAGGATTACAACAAATAGTATTCTTACACCTCTTCTGAGTATATTGTATGACCCATTTTCTGTAGGTGGTTAAGAGAAACTATAACTGTAATTATGGGATCGGAAAGCAACTATGGAATCTGTTGGGAAAAAAAGTTCCAGAATGCAGAGGTGTGCATCAAAATGATGCAAACTCTGATCTAAGAAATATATTTAACATAAGCAATATTCAGTGTAAAAAATTAAATTATCCAAAACAAATGTTGGCCTATTTCCTTTCTAATCTTAAACTTGAGAGGTACTATAATATTTATGTATCTTAAAAGGGAAAACACAATTCAGCAAGAGCTTTTTAAAATGAGCAACATCTGTAAGAAGGTAACAGGAAAAACATTCTAGAGTGAAGTGGCTCAGAAAATATAATAGTATTTAATTATAGAATTAAGAAGGTAGAAATAAATTTAATCATAAAATATTTCTTTTTCATCATAAAAAGCTATTGCATTTATTATACAATATACTCTTTGAATAGCATAGTTGTGCAAACATATAAAATTATTCACATTTTCCCATAGAAACAATACTGATTAACACAAAAAAATAAAAGCTAATAATGCATGTCAAGTATATGCTTATATAAAACACACTAGTAAAAGCAAAATCATGATGCGTACCTCGAAATCAACAAAAAGATAAACACAAACCAAGAAAATTTATTGATATTTTTAGAAGTAAAACAACAAATGAGCAAGGTGAGAAAGCATATAATCGCAAACCATAAAAAAGAAAGAGAAAAGCAGTTATGTAGTATATGATATCAAATTGAAATGTTACAAACCATATTAATTTGATCTTATATATAGTAAAAAATGAAATTTGAATGTTTACTAGATTCCTCATCTACTAAATAACTTATATAATGCTTAATAGCATAGACTAGACAACAGTTTATTAATAAATTTAAATTATGGTAATTACAATGAAGGTTGAACTTAAAGGAATGCAGTTTTATTTTAGTATGAAATAAATTTTCAGTGAAAGTACACTTGTCATGAGTTTTAAACATAATAAAGGAAATCACAAAATGAGCAGAGATATTAAAAATAATTTGCAAAAGTTCATTAAAAATCTAGAAAATAAGTAAGTCATAAAATCCACTTAGTATGTAGTAAGGAACTGTTACAAAATGTTATGAAGGTCCTGAAGTTACCTTTTCACACTTTATGTAGTCCCCCTTATCAAAAAAAATTTAGAATGGTTACAGTGTTAATAATATTCTTTAGTAAATGCAGGCTGATCAGGTTCACAAGCTCCTGAATGAGTGTATGGTGAAGGTTAAATATTTCAAAATTCTGTCGGGGCTAAGACCATGACCTTCTCTGGGTCATCCATATTTATTTGATTATCTAAGGGAGGGGAGTACTCAAGAAGGGCAGAACCACTCAAGGACTTCTCTAAGTTAGGTCTGAAGTTCATCCACTGCAGAATGAGATGCCTGAGGCTATAGTCTTCACCTAGTTGAGATCTGACCCAGGTGTGCTTGTCTGTGATCTTGTCCTTTGAGGCTTTCTGGTTTCATCCACCTCCACAGGTTCTAGTAGGGATTAGTGTCTCACAGAGGTTCACTTACTATGAGTCCACCACTTCCAAGTAAGGAGCCTAGGCCTTGGACAGATTCACAAGTGAACACAGAAAGCCAAATGGTTAATATTAAATGCTGTTCAGAGCCACTTTGTAGTGGTCTCCAACAATTGGTAATTGCCTATCCACTATGTTTCACTTAAATATTGACAGTTTTATTTTTACTGTCCATGGATCCAGGTACATATTACATTTCTCAGCCTGTCCTGCAGCTGATGTAAACACAGAAGTAGGTTCTGACGGATCCCATGTACATGAAGTGGTATGGGTTTCCTTGAAGGAAGTCATCTAAAATATTCCAGAATTCAACTGGCTCAGTTTGTTGTATCTCTCTTGATTTTTTTCTCTTTCTTCTTCCAGCTATCTATCTAGCATATACACAGCTGGTACTTTACTAGGTGTTTGAAACAGTTAATCCTGACAACTCAACTTCAATTAAAAAACACTGGGCAGATTAAAGGCATATCCTGGGTGTTTCTAGTGGTTCCAGAAGCAACATTAAGGCCCCTCACTCGTGCTTCTTAGCCTCTGTCTTCCTCCTCTAATTGTTGTGACCTAAATAACTTTGCTCTACCCCTGCCCCCCACTAGGATGTCCCTGCCCTGCTGCCAGTGGACTATGGCCTGGATGTCCCCAAACCATGATCTGAATTCAACTTTCCTCTGAAAGTTATGAGGGTCAGGTTTTGTGCTCAGTTGTTGGGGACCACTACAAAGTGGTTCTGAGCAGGATTTAATATTAACCAGTTGGCTTTCTGCGTTTACTTGTGAGTTGTCTGAAGCTCAGGTACCTTTCTGACAAGCTAAGACCGCAGCTGAGGGCACCTGACTCCAACTCCAGATAGCCACAGGAGACTTGCAGCTGCCATCTCCACACTCCTACAATAAATACCAACCCAAAGATAAGGTAGTTCTCCTGATTCACTTAATTTACTACTTGGGAAAATTCTCCCAAGGTCCTGTGAGATTCCCTTGCTTTCTTGAGCCTCCTCTTCATTTGCTGGAAAACCAAATAAATACTGACTGCTCAGAGATGGCTTTGCCTAAACTCAGAAAATAAGCTGGAAGAGAGTTAGTCCCTCCTGGAGCCCTTGAAACCATTTTCTTTGCTTTATTTACTAAGCCTTTGTCCGTCCACTTGCTTGGGAGATTGTGGGCCTGATCAGCCTTCAATAACTTAGGGTTATTTAACCCAGTTTTTGATACTCAGTAATGAGAAAGTTGACTACTATGAATCTCAGAGATGAGCTGACCATCTTGAGGAGAAAGCCATGACCTAATACAGGAAAGAAAATGATAGAACAGCTTCAGATTGTGGAGGACACTGGAATTGCTGTTTGGACACGCATTATTCACTCCGACACTTGCTTTACTATTAAAAAAAGAAAATCCTTATCCTGTGTGGCTCATTTTTAGTTTGGATTTTATTTTTTGCTGTCAAGTAAAATTTCTAACCAAAGTAAATATAAAGAGTATTAGTCATAAAGTGAATGTTGAAACAATTTTATAAGCTCTAAAAGTCCTCACAATTTTTATTCAAGTATCCATAGTAATTTTTAAAATGAATCTATACTTAGGTAGAAAATTTTTGTACTTATTACATTTCCACAAACAGAAAAAACCAACCAAGTATGACTCTGAAGAATATCAAGACGCACCAGTACTGCAGGTTTACACAAAACTGTCCTAAGAACACTTGCAACTATTTAGTGAAAGAAATGGCAAAACTGTGTGCCAAAAAATTGCAGCTGTTTAGCAGCAGAAATGGCAAAAAAGAAAAACACTACCTTAAATAATGGTCAGATGGAGAGGAAGAAATTATACAGTACTTGCACGAGATTCTGGGTTCAAGAACTCTACCTGTGTTGACCACTGAAGAGGGCAGAGGTTCAAGATCCTCTAACAGTCTCCTGCAGATGGGTTAGGGTCACCTTTCATTATCTGCATTGGGTCACATTCTCAGGAGTGATTCCTAGCTGATAGAATAGGAATTCACTTCTAGATATGCAATGTTTGGCAATAATCCAAAATTCAGTATATTATCTTCATATATATTTATGCAGTATGTATTTGTGTATTGTTTGAAATTTAACAAAGCAAAGAAGTAACTGAAATATGTAATGATAGAAAAATAATTAAATAAGTTATAGTGGGAAGATTGTCATCCATTTACTATATGATGCTGTCTTAGTCTGTTAGACTGTTAAATAGTAATTTTATAGTAGTTTTTAAATAATTTTTAAATCATAAAAATGTATTAGAGTTCTTGAGCTTAAGTCCAACAGCAAGGTGCTGACAGATTTAGGGTCTGGTGAGGGCCTTTCTGCTTTGTAGAAGACCCTTCCTTCCTGTGTTCTTACAAGGTAGAAGGTGCAAGGAACTTCCTTCTGGCCTTTACATGAAAACTAACTCCTTTCAGGAGGAACAAGTCTCATGACCTAATTACCTCTCAAAAGCCCTAACTTTTGATGCCATCACCATGAGGGTTAGGATTTCAACGTATGCATTCTGGGGGACACAAATATTCAGAATGTAGCATTCCATTTTTGTTCTATCAAAATTCATTTCCAGGGCTGGGGATGTGGCTCAGTGGAATAAGCGCCTGCCTAGCAAGCGCAGGGTCCTGAGCTCAATCCCCAGTACCGCCAAAATAAATAAATAAATAAATAAAAGAACAAAATTCGTTTCCTTCTTGCATATAAAATGCATTCAATAATTGTTCTAGTATCAACTGCAGAGTTTAAAATCCAAAGTTTTATTGGAAGATCATCTAAGGTGATTAGTAAGGTTCAATATACAGTTAATTCTGAGGGAAACTGCTTTCCAGCTGAGAACCTTGCTTCCATGGCTCCACTGAGAATTGTACTTCTCTGGCTCTCTGGAGTGGCTTTGCAACTCTCTCGGACATTGTTCTAGTCTAGTTGGAAGTAGTCATTTCCCTTAGAGCTTTACTGGAGCAATAGAATGCTGAAGTTTTCCCACAGTGCTGCATTTGATGAAGCTGAGGGACACCACATCACAGTTCGGGGGCAGAAACTGTCATGTGAAACTGCTCCTGGGAGAGATGACCTCTGTTAGATGTTTCCCTCCCCTGCAGACTTTAGTGTTCTAGGCTTGTGATGGAAGGCAAAAGATGATGATCTTTGGAATCTCTGAAAAGTCATTTTTCCATTATCTTGAACAATTGGTCTGTTTAGAAGGCTGAATGATCTTTCAGTGGTCTTGCTGGATAACATACGGTTTCTGTTGAGATGGATGACCCGTATCCTTCTCAAATTGTCACTTGGCTACGCTTTTGTTCTCTTTGCCATTTTTTTTCCCAATGTAGATAGACTGAGAATTTTTCAAATTCCTGTTTGGTTTCTCCTATGATTCCAACTTTAAGTCAGTTCACTTTTTTCACATCTCACTCTACGCCAGTAAGTAGAGCCAGGAAGCTCCTTCAATACTTAGGAATTTTCTCAGCTAAATATCCAATTTCATTGCTCACAAATTGCAAGTTCCACAGAACAGGAAGACAAAAACAAAGTTGGTCCAAGTTCTTTGCTACACTGTAGCAAGGAGGGTCTTTGCTTCACTGTCCAATACTGTAATATGTTTTTCGTTTTGTCTGAGTTCTCATAAGAATGGCCTTCACTGTCTGTCTTTCCACCAAAGGCTTGTTCAGGATCCCTTAGGTACTCACTCTGTAAAAACTGAGACTTTCTCTACCACTTTCCTTACAAGAACCACCCTTCATGTTCTAGGCATAGCACTATAGGCTTTCTGTACCTTAAGGGACCATTACCTTTATCCAGTCAGTACTCATTATTTAGTTTTGGGGGTGCTTCAGCTTGTCTTTGCCAGTACTAGAGATGGAACCCAGGGCTTCCACACCGAGTTACCACCCTTGCCTGTGTATGTATGTATGCACGTACGTATGTATCCTACTTATTCATTTATTTATATTTTGAGACACACAGGCCTTCTAAGTTGCTAAGTTTCCCAGCCTGGGCACTAACCTGACACCCTATGTCCTCAGCCTCCCAAAGAGCATGGGTTGCAGGCGTGCCCCACCACGACGAGCATTCCACGTCTCCGGTGTTTGTTATAGCAGCTCCGTCACTCCCGGGTAGCAAATTTTGTCTCAGTGAGTCTGGGCTTCTATAATAAAGTGCCGTAGATGGAGTGGTTTGTAAGGAGAGAAATTTATTTCTCATAGTTCTAGAGGCTGAGGATTCTGAGATCAAGGTTGTGGTGGATTCACGGTCTGAAGAGTGACTGCTTTCTACTCCTTAGATAGCACCTTCTGGCTTCTTGCTTCATAGATATATCTGCTTTGTAAATCCTCACAGGATGCAAAGTGCTGCAGGGTCTCACTCCGGCTTCCTGCATAAGGGAACAAAACACGATGTTCACCCTCATGCCTCATGAGCATCCGAAGGCACTGCTTCTCCTGCTATCAGCGGGATGGCCAGCATTTCAACATTTGAGTTTGGGGCACACACACACTCAGACCATAGGAATTATAATGGAAATTTGATAAATTTGGTAAAAATTTAATGAAGTAACATTTATTATCAATGAAATTATTTTTAAAAAATGAAAATTAAAAGTGTTGTTAGTGGCATTCTTTAACAGGAAAACAGATAATCTTCTGTTTATACTGTTTTGTACCATTATTCTAGCTTTCTCTGAAAGAAAGCAAATTTTAATGAATTACTTTGGTTTCTAAAAAAATTAGAATTTTTAAGAAATACAAGTACATGTAAAATTTAGAATTGTACAGTAACTTGTTCAATAAAATATTATATAAATATGAAATGGCTTTTTAGGGATTTTAGTTCTTTAACTTTATTAGCCATATGCTTAAATCTTATACTTTCAGTGTCAACAAATGATTATCTTGCTATATTTCTTCAGAATGTGTTCAGAGGCAGCAAGCTAGGATTTTATATGTAGGTTCCCTTGAACTGAGAGAGATATTTCATACAAGGCTTAAAAGTCCATTGTCTTATACATGAAAGCTTTGTGTGACATAGAGAAGTTTATCAATGTCTGCTACACATGAAAAGAACCAGATTCAGAAAATATTAGCCTAAGTCAAAGGCCAAATGGAATTTTCTTTACAATGGGGCTGTTCCTAATTGCAAACGAATTCAGCCTTCTAGAAGATTGTGGCTTAAATGAAAAGGTCTCAACATTCACATACAGATTTCTCTGAAATTACATAAACATGGAAAACTCCAAAAAATAAACTAAATAAATGGTTTTTTTTAATCTCAGAAGGCATATTGGAGGCAAGACACCTGATGTTTGTTTTGTAGTATGCTTCACAGTTGGGCAGGTGTAGAACACTATGCCTTCTGCTAATCCCTGTGAGCGAACTGAAGGGAGCCCTTGGGTGTATCTAAAAATCACTTGTATTTAGAGTATTAGAAATATTAGAAGGTAGGATAATCCAATAGCAAAGGATGGGAAGGTGTAGTAAAATGTTTTCCTGCAAACATGTATTGAAATATTAACTTGATTTATAAGTTTATGTGCTTTTTAAAATTATCTTGGTACTTTCTTTGATTTCAGCACACGAACATCATTTAGCTCAAAGAGTTTTGTCACAGCAGAATCCAAAATCGGGGGACCAAAGGTTTGGATTTTTGAAATTCAAGATGTCCCAGGTATAAAAAGAAAAAGAATTGGGAAGATTGTATATTCAGATATTTCCCTGTACTCACAGCAGAAAAAGTGTTTGGACCAAGCTGAGGTTTGGATGTGGGAGGAGAATAACAGGGTTCAAAAGTGTTTCTTGATAATAGGATTAAAGAAAACCTAAAAACAGATAATGTGGGATTTGAGAACAGCAGTGACCTTTTATTCCAACTTTGGGCTAGCCTTGGAAAAAAAGAAGATCCCAATCTGTACTGGCAAATCAGGGGAGTACAAGTTAGGAAGGAATACATCACTGTTGGAGGTGTTTAGGGCCTGAACCATCCTCACAGCATTTCCTTTAGTGTCTTACAGAAGCACCTAGCTTTTCTTGTTACCCTAAAAGAAGCCCAGAAGTGCCTGAAATACACAGAACTTAAAAAAATCATAAGCTCCAAAGTGAAAGACAATGACTCCATACCCTGAGAGATAACACTGATGTCCATTCAGGACAATATATATCTCATCACATACTATGGCCCAACAAAAGCTAGTGCTCATCTTTACAGTGACAATCAGTGTGAAAATCTGCTCAGCTTCCTGAAGCTAGAGATTATCTTCAATTAAGGAGAAGGTGATTTTACCTGTTGAGTTCAGTTATATTTTTCAATTATCATTCACAAATAAAAGGTATAAATCAACAACATGCAGAACAATTTAGAGTTTTAGGGAGCCCCTCATTCTGATCATATTACTGATCATTCTCCAGGATTTTCTCTGCCTCAGTATCTAGTGGTTGATGAGAGTCTGACCTGAAGTAGGATGAATTCTCAGTAAGTCTGTAGATTAGCAGATGTTAAGGAATTACTCTTCAAATAGGCATCATTTTTACAAAGAGAAGTACCAAAGTTTAATATACTATTGGAAAAAAATGCCATGCTTTTAGGCAGACCTTGTTAAAGGAAAGGAAAACAACAATTAGAAAAGTTCACAAACAAGACCAAACAACATTTTGGTTGCTACAGAAATATTGGAAACATGAGAGTCCAGTAGGAATTATTAATTTATAATTTGTACATAGTAAAAAGTTGAGTAGAAATGATATTCATATTATGCATTTTTTTAACAGGGCTGATGGAGAATAAATACAGATATCCATGGTTTGATAATAAGTAGTTAGCAAGAATATTAAAATCAAAGACCCATGTCAACTACTAACACACATCAAGCATACTCAGGATGCCTTAGGAAGCCTCTATGGAGGTTCTTTCATGCTTTTTTCTCACCCAGAATGAACTTGCCAGATGGATATACTTTTATGTAAAAACATATGTTTGAAATGTTTCCAGAACTAGTTGATCTAAAACATATGTTAATGCTAAGTTTATAATTTTATTTTCTCTCTCAATTTTGTTTTTAATCAATATCAGGTTGTCTATGAATATAAAAACAAATTACTTGGGAGAAAAGTACAATTTGGAATTAGCTTTATGAATTGGTGCATTTACTGAACATGCTGATATGTACATATTTTTTTCTTGAGTCAGACATTGCTATGACCTCTTGCTGGGAGCAAACAGCTCTCATTTCAACAACCTGCCGGATTTCTACTTATATGTTTCCTGCCTCCACAGCAGAGATCTTGTCTGCCCTTTTCTCACCTGCTTTACCAGGTCATAGGTTTAACCTATTCTTTTGACTTTATATATTATATATTAAGGAAACAGGCTTTACTGATTCAAGTATTTCAGCTGCAGTCTTTTTGATGATTCCTACCATTGGTCACGAACATAGCCTGAATTACATCCTAAATCCAATTCTCTCAATATTAGTACTTTTGGTATCAGTGCTATAGTAGAATATCTTCAAGATTAGTATCCTCTCTTTGTGTTACCAGATCTTTCAGCTACTGGGATGTTGGATGCTATCAACTGAAAACCCTGCTTTTTTGTCCAGCTTCTTAAATCTTCACCGGGTGAATGTTTCCAGATATTACCATTGCTACTTCCTGCTACTGTGTAATGAACTCCTTTCTTTGTGAGTGAAAGAAATAAATATTCTTCACACAACAAATCATAGACAATCACTCTAGAATCATAGGTGGTCCCTTGCAGGACTCATCTTCTAAGTGGTGTCATTGCTGCACGGTAGGCCCAGCATCAACCTGGTTCCTAGGTACTTGGAAAAAAATCTTAGTGAACATGATAGAGTTTGCTTGACTTGTATAGTTTGTGTGTGAAGCTGCTAAACTTGAAGGTTTGTTCCTCTAGTCTAATTTACAAACTGATCATAGAAAAAAATTTCTACTGTGTAGATTTTAAGATTGTTAAAAGGAAATATTGAAGGGTGAATAGAAGAAAGAGAAAGGTATACCACAGACAGAAATAAAAATCATACCCATAAATTAAACAAAAAGTAAGAATATAGTGGGTTTAGAATCCCATGATAGAGCAATTATTGCAGAATTGTTTCAGAATAGACTCTATATTTCTACAACACCATTTTCCCATAGTTGACCTAATTAAAATTGATTATGTATGTGTCCATTTCTTTCCTAATTTATAATTTCCTTGTGAGAGAGCATGTATTTTTCATCATCTTTTCTCTGTTTTACCTTATTTAGTATCTTGGTTAAAGTAGAATCTAAGAAACATTTGCTAAAATAGCTATCTAATAAACAGCTTGAGTTATGTAGAATTATACAATGTATCCATTTTATTTTCCTTGAATATTTCATTTTAAAAGTTTACATACATTCTAATTCAGCAATTCACTTCTAGGAAAAGTCTGTTTTACTCTGAGAAAAACACACCAACTTCCATGTGAGTTGTGTAAAAAAAATGACTTCTAGCTGTATTTTTCTAGACACATTTTTATTTGTAATTGCAAACATTTGTTACAACTATCTTAGGATAAAGTCCTTATAAATGCTTATAACATTAACAGTTCTCTGTGATATGCATAAATACACACATTAGTAAAATGTCACAAGTTAGAGTTCTTAAAACTGCTTGAAGTGTAATAGTTCACACAACAGTGTGCATAAATACACACATTAGAAAAATAACACAGGATACAATTGTTAAAAAGTGCTTATAGCCTTAACAGCTCTTACTGTGAAAAGCACGTAATAAAAATTATCTAATCAAAAAACTATTCAACCACAAAACATAGACTTCACCACAAATAAGCCTGCAGTTTGATGGAATGGACAAATTCATAGAATTCAGTGGTGTTATGACTGTTCATTCCTCTTGTCAACTAAAGTAGTATAAGAAATGATGTGAGCCAGAGACCATCAAACAGGCTTCTGTGAAGACAACGAGGCACAGGTTTTAATGTACCTAGGTGCAGGCAGACAGAGGGTGAAAAGACAGTCTATGGGGAACAGAGAAAAGGAGGCTTTTATAGGGCTTGGAAAGGAGATCACGCAAGGAATCCTGTCAAGGGATCAAACAAGGGACCTACTGACGTCTGAGCAAACATCAGTGGTCAAAGTTCTCAGAGTGTTTGGTGCGAATGTACGGATGTTGTCAGATGCCCTGGTGCTGGGGAGATGCCATGGCCTGCCTTCTCTCTCCTCTATGACATCCTGTCCTGTTTGCTGAGGGCAGCAGTTTTTGTTGAGAACAATGTGGCTACAGAAAAAGTTTGAATGTTGGCTAAGTCATGCCTGAGTACAGCCTAATAAGTAGACATCATTCGATCTGAAGTCAAACTTTAAGAATGTTCTGTATGAAATTATATGACCCTAGATTACAGTCTGAGTCTTTGCCCTCTGTGCACCTGGTACAGACAGGAGGTCCTCACTCAGAAGGCCCAGGAGCTGCTAACACTGGGATTCATGTTTGGGCCCTCCCTGCACATGCCTTGGGTGGCCGGATATACTAGGCCAGGGGGTGCACGAACTGCTTTCTCTGCAGTTTGCATCTACACCTTACTTGCGCTTTGACCTTCTGGAGGTCACAGACACAGGCTGTCCCTGATCACCCCTGTGCAACCCACATCAGGCTCCTGTGCACACCCTGAATTGCCTGGAGACATGGAAACAGGCGCTTCACAAACTGTTGATCTTGCAAATTGTGTCTGGGGTCTGCCTATGCCCTGAACTGCTTGGGGTCACAGGATGACTGATCCATGATTGCGCCACCTGTGCGGCCGACTTCTGAGTCATAAGCATGTTCTGAGCTGCAAGGGGACACCAGATCAGACAGTCTGCAATCAACTGACATCACAGTTTGCATCTGAGGCCTGGAAGAACTAGGTACACTTCACCATCTACTGGAAGACCCCTCAGTGGAGGGGCAGGTCTGCCCCCAGAAAAACTAGGGCCACTAGTGACATTAGCTGAGCTTCAAAATAAGAGGGAGACTGAGCATTCTGCCTCCACCATCGAACATGACAACGCAAAGGACTAAAGTGCAATCTCAGAACTCCACCCCACTCAGAACAAGTCCAGTCCAGGAGACATCAACATAGGAGAACTTGGTGAACACACACATGAAATTACTGAAATGATTGCAATGGAAGTAAAGAAACAACTCCATCAGGCCAAAGGAGAAATCAGATCAGAAATAATCTCTCAGGTAAAAAATGAAATGACAATGATAATAAAAGAATTGCTCGGCATCTAGAGAAGAAATAGATAAGAAAAGAGATGAACATAGGCAATGGATGGAAATGTTACATGAGCAATATAGGAATGAATTAGAGCACAAGAAACAGACTGAAAGAGATTTCCAGGAAATCAAAACTTCCACTGAAAGCTCACAAAACCACTTGAATGCAGCCAAAGACAGAATTTCAGGTCTAGCATGGCAGCTAGTGATTGTGAAAGGAAGGATCTCTTAAAATCAACAAAGATCCAAGAAAAATCAATTCAATAGCTGCAAGATAAGGCAAAGATAAATAATGTCAGACTAATAAGAGTCAATGAAATAGCAGAAGGTGATGCAAATGACATAAAAGGAATATTTGCAGAATAATAGCAGAAAATTTCCCAAGTATGGAAACAGAAACTGATACAGGTAAATGAGGCACATACAACTCTTATTATCATAACCATAATAAAACTACACCAAGACTTATAATCAAGATCCCAGATTTCCAGCAAAAAACAGAATATTAAAGGCAGCTAGAGAAAAGAAGCAGATCATGTATAAAGGAATGCTCATTAGAAACATGGCAGACTTCTCAGCACAAACTATCCAATCAAGAATAGCCTGGAGGGAAGTATTATAGATCCTAAGACAAAATAGCTTCTAACCAAGATTGATGTATCCTGTCAAACTATCCTTGAAGTTTAAAGGAGAAATAAAATTTTTCCATGACAAAGAGCAACTCAAGAACTTCATGAGGGCTAACCCATCCTTATAAAAAGTACTAAAAGACATTCTAGACAGAGAAGAAAATAAACACAATTTCAAGAACAACAGTGGAAAGGAACCCTCAAGCAGAGCAAGGAATTAAACAGGAAGAGAAAGTAGGAAACTAACAGCAAGTAAATAACACATCAATGATAAGTCCCTACATATCATTTATAACTATGAATGTAAATGGGCTCAATTAACCAGTCAAAAGAAACAGACTGGCACAGTAGATCAAGAAACAAAATCCAATAATATGCTGTATAAAGGAAACATATTTTACTCAAAAAGAAATTCATAGACTGAAAGTCAAAGGATGGAAAACAATGCTCTATGCAACAGGAACCCAGAGAAAAGTAAGTGTAGCTATTATGTTTGCAGTCAATGTAAATTTCAAACCAAGAACAACCAAAAGAGATAAAGAAGGCCACTATATACTTTTTAGGGGAAAACTGCAAGAGGAAGAGATAATAATCATAAACATGTATGCACCAAATATCAGAGCCCCAAACTATGTAAGACAAATCTTCACAGACATGAAAACCCATATAATTAATAACACTATTAAAATAGGGGAACTCAACACCCTTTGACACAAAGTTAGGTCAATTGGACAAAGCTCAGCAAAGAAATAGCACATCTGAACCAAGTATGTGCAAATGGACTTAGTAGATGTATTCAGAGTGTTCCACCCAAAAACATCAGAATACACACTTTTCTCAGCAGCACATGGGACTTTCTCTAAAACAGACCACATTCTAGCCCATAGAGCATACCTAACTAAATGCAAAAGGACTGAAATTTTCACACGCATATTATTTGACCATCGTGCAATGGAATTGGAAATTAACAACAAAAGGAACTACGAAAACTCCATAAACACTTGGAAATCAAATAACAATCTCCTGAACAACCATGGGTCAGAGCAGAAATTATGGAAGAAATTAAAAAATACCTACAAAGAAATGACAATGTAGATATAACTTACTGGAATCTGTGGGATGCAATGAAAACAGTCCTCAGAGGGAAATTAATAGTGGTGAACTTAACACATAAGGAAAACAGAAAGAGATCAAGTAAATAGACTAAAGCTCCACCTCAAATTTTTACAGAAAGAAGAAGTCAAGCCCAAAGCCCAAAGAATGGAAGAGATTATAGAAATTATTGCAATTGAGATGAAGAAAACCCTACAGAGAATAAGTGAATTAAAGAGTTGGTACTTTGAAAGAATAAATAAAATTGATAAACTCCTAGCCAACCTTATCAAAAAAGAAAGGAAAAAACTCATATTCATGCAATAAGGAATGAAAAGGATGAAATCACCACAGATCCTACAGAAATTCAAAAGATCATTAATACCTACTTTGAAAATCTTTACTCCCATAGGATAGAAAACTCAGAAGAAATGGACAGGTTCCTAGATATGCACAAATTACCAAAGTGGAATCAAGAAGATACAAAAATCCCAAACAACCCAATACCAATTAATGAGATTGAAAACACGATAAAAAACTTACTGACAAAGAAATGCCCAGGCCCTAATGGATTTACAGCAGAATTTTACAAAAAATTCAGAGTAGATTTAATACCAACACTCTTCAAACTGTTCAGTGAAATTGAAAGGAAGCAATTCTCCCTAACTCATTTCTGGAGGCAAATATTGTACTGACACCAAAACCAGAGAAAGACCCAACCAAGAAAAAGAACTACAGACCAGTCTCCCTAATGAACATAGATGCAAAGATATGCAATAAAATACTAGCAAATAGAATGCAGAAAATCTTCAAGAAAATTATACACTATGACCAAGTTGGATTCATTCCAGGAATGCAGTGATGGTTCAATATTCTCATATCAGTTAATGTTGTGCATCATATAAATACAGCCAAAGACAAAAACCACATGATCATCTCAATAGATGTAGAAAAAGCTTTTGACAAAGTCCAACATGCATTCATGATAAAAAACCATACAGAAAATAGGAATAGATGGTCTTTATCTCAACCTGATCAAAGACATCTATGACAAACCAACAGCCAACATCATACTAAATGGACAAAAACTGAAAGCTTTTACTTTAAAAGCAGGAAAAGACAAAGATGTCCACTGTCACCACTCTTATACAACATAGTTCTGGAAGCATTATCCAGAGCAATTAGACAAGAGAGAGAAATAAAAGGAATAAGGATAGAAATGGAAGAAGTGAAATTATCATTTGCAGATGACAAGATACTTTATATGGAAGAGTCCAAGAACTCCACAAGAACACTCCTTGAGTTAAGCGACACATTCAGCATTCAGCTGGATATAAAGTCAACATCCAAAAATCAACAGCAGGGGCTGGGGATATAGCTCAGTGGAATAAGCGCTTGCCTAGCAAGCACAGGGTCCTGAGTTCGATCCCCAGTAACGCAAAAAAAAAAAAAAAAAAAAAAAAATCAACAGCATTCCTATACACAAACAACAAACAGACTGAAAGAGATACTAAGGAATCCGCACCTTTCACAATAACATCCAAGAAACTGAATATTTAGAAATCAATCTAACAAAAGAAGAAAAAGATCTATTCAATGAAAATTACAGTACTCTAAAAAAAGGGATCGAAGAGGATTTCAATAAATGGAAAATTATTTCTTGCTCATGGATGGGAAGAACCGAAATTGTGAAAATGGCCATACTGCCAAAATTGCTGTGCAGATTCAATGCAATTTCCATAAAAATACCATTAGCATACCTCACTGATCTAGAGAAAACATGCCTTAAATTCATCTGGAACCAGAAAAGACCCAGAATAGCAAAAGCAGCCCTAGGGAGCAAAAGCAAGTCAGGTGGAATCACAATCCCTGACCTGAAATTATACTACAAAGCTACTGTAATAAAATCAACCTGCTATTGGCTAAAAAACAGACCGGAGGACCAATGGAACAGACTGGAAGATGCAGTCACAACCCCAAACACACTCAGCCACCTAATCTTTGAGAAAGGGGCCCAACAAGATCATTGGAAGAAAGACAGCCTCTATAATAAACGGTGCTGGAAATATTGGCTTGCCACCTGCCAAAGACTGAAAATAGACCCAAGTCTATCACCATGCACCAAACTCAAGTCAAAACGGATCACAGATCACAATATTAAAACAGAAACATTAAATCCATTGGAAGAGAGAGTATGTGAAAACCTTGAAGACATAGGGGTAGACAGAGAGTTTATGAACAAAAACCAAACCACATGGGAAATACTTCAAAGATTCAACAACTGGGGTCTCATCCTACTGAAAAGTTTCTGCACATCTAAAGAAATCATCAGCAGAGTAAAAAGAAAACCCCCAAACTGAAAAAAACAATTAGCTGACTGTCCCTTGGAATAAGGTCTTCTATCTATAACATATAAATCATTAAAATCATCAGCCCCTTCAAATTCAAAGACTCAGTACAAAAGTGGGCATCTGATATGAACACACACTTCTCAGGCAGAGAAATACAAATGGCAAATAAATACATGAGAAAATATTTAACATCATTAGTCATTTGAGAAATACAAATTAAAACAACTTTGAGATTTCCTCTTACCCCAGTTACAATGGCTATCACTAAGAAATCAGCCAATAACAAATGCTGGTACAGCTGTGGAGAAATAGGAAATTTTCTCCACTGCTGGTGGGGATGCAGATTGGTGAAACCACTGTGGAAATAAGTTTGGAGATTCCTCAGTAAACTGTCTGGAGGTCCCATTCAATCCAGCCATTCCCCTTCTGGATATTTTCCCAGAAGATCTGAAAACATCGTATCACAGTGATATATGGGTACTCATGTTTATAGCAGTGCAATTTGTAATTGCTAAATTGTGAAAGCAACTCAAATGTCCATCCACTAAGAAATGGATAAAGTACTTATGGTACTTCTATATAATGGAATATTACTCACCCATAAGGAAAGATAAATTTGAGGCTTTTACAGGTAGATGGTTACAACTAAAGATAATAATCATAAGTGAAATAAACAAGACCTCCATGTGTAAGCAACATGTCTCACTGATGTAAATACCTGAAAGAGTGAATAAAAATTAGGAGGCAGGCCAGACATAGTGAAATGAAAGAACCGTGCTCAAAAGTAAAGAGAAACTGGGGTGAGTGAAAAAAGAAAGGAAAGAAAGGGAAATTATGTATGTACACAGGGAAATTATGTACATATGTATATATAGGGTAGCTAACATAGTTTAACTACTGACATCTATTGCTTTACTGAAAGGAACAGTTAATGATTAATTGTTTGATTAATCTTGCATGTCTGTATTTGTTCTCCTGAGAAACACTTTGAAAATATCAATACATAATATAATAATCATTGTTAATTTCCTACTACTTTGTCTGTAACTCTGTATTGCTGGTATTGTTTCTATGGTATTTTGTAAATGGATGTCTATCTGTTCATATGTTTTCCTTCTTTTATTTTTTTAAAAAATAAATTAAAAAAATAAAATTATATGACCCTGGTATATGTTATCATTTTCCTCCATAGTCTACATTTATGGAATTCCTTCATGGTTATGAAGTTCAATCTATTTTCTGTTAAAAAATTTGGTCTCTTGTTTGTCTCTGTGTCTCCTTTGTCTCTGAAGTTTTTCTATTATGAGAGGGAATGCATATGTAGGCAAATACTCCTATTGTTTGCAGTGTGCAAGTGTTGGTGATCCAGCAGCTGAAACATATCAGGTCTTCAATCTATTTAAATAGATTTTTAAAACTGAAGATATGCCAAAGGAACCCTGGCATTGGAAAGTCTTTCACGGCCCTATCTAGCTGTCAAATTCCAAGAGCAACTGGAGGGTAAGCAGTATTGCTCTTCCCGTGTGGGTGGCCAGCAGTGTGTGAAGTGTTTCCAGGTGCTCTGGATTGGCTTCTACTGTAGGGGATCAACCTATGAGCTTGCATCTGACCAAGGGGTAACAAAGATGAAACTCAAAGAGACACAGAATAGTTAAGATATGGGGCTCCAAGAGGCTCTTGTCTCCCTTTGAAAAAGAGCCCCTAGTGACTGGTGCACCTTGGCTTTATTCACCCAGACATGGGTACAAGCAATCAGAGTAAAACAGGATTCGTCTGTCTCCCACAATCCATGGTACAAATCCGAGTAAACAACAGGATCTCAGCTGTATTAATTTTCCCTGCAGTGTGTCAGCACACACTCATGCCCAGCCTATCTCTCTGGTGCTCACAGAGGAGGCCAGCTGATCCTTAATTTTCCTATCAGGTCTCCCACATTCCAGTCATGACGTCCTTAGAATCCAGTTTCTGTGTTATTTATTTAGTATTTGTTCGAACTAAGGTTGTTTCCTCTTTATCATTCAAATTAAAAATTGATGGTAAAGCACAATAAAACACCTCTAGAAAGGGATAGACATATATGATGATAAGGAAATTTGGGTAAATTATATCTGAATTGGACGTTGGAGAGTGTCGAGACAATAGAAAACAAGTGATAAGTCAGTTGAAAACCCAGAACCTATTGTAAACCAAAAGGTAAGATGGTACATCTTTAGCGGACGTAACAGTCAAAAATTCAGACAGGGAGTGGTGAGTGTCAGTTCTCTTGTGCTCCCAGGAAATAGGCAGCAAATAATATTCAGACATAGGAAGTTGGCAGAGCTAATGATGTAGAAATATCCTCCAAGCAAGACACTGCCAATATTCCTTCCCTGTTAATGATATTACTTCTGCCTCCCCCAGAAAAAAGCCTGACAATGGGATACCCTCTCAGGAATTCCTGTTGGTTTCTCACTAACTACAGAAAAATTAGAAAACAACATCATAGTTGAGGCCCTTCATAATTAGACAAATATTTTTGCGTAAGACTTGCATCCATGTAGTATTGTTAAAACTTCCCTTCTGTGAATGCACTGCCTCTTTTCAGAATACCTCGTGCTTTAACAGGTGAACTCTTGCTTATCTTTCAGGACACATTTCATTTTTCTTGTCGCCTTGGTCAGATAACCAGTGATTGTGCACTATGGACAGCTGCAGATGGTGTTTGTGTGTCTCTAGGAGCTGGTAGCCCCACTGACCCTTGAGGAACCTGCCCACTCCTTATAAAGGTGCAGTGTGATGGTTAAATAAATAAGGAATTTAGGTACAAGTTTCCATCACACTACTCTAGAGGAATAAGTATGTTATACATCGAAGAATATTTCCCCCTTTGTACTAGACAGCCCAGATTAATGGAAATATTCCTTTCTTCCTTTATTTCTTCTTTAGTGCATTTCGACTACAATTCTTCATATGTATATACTTAAGTAAATATGTGCGGATAAATTTGGTTAAATGGTGGAGAACACCTGAAAATGTGAAATCATTGTATATAGTGATTTATTTTATTACCTGAACTTTTGAAAAAGAACCACATTTTGTTCGAGAAATACTTTCAGTTCTATTTCTAAATTTTAAAAATCTTAGCATGTATTTTCCTACCATGAATTTTAAGTAATTATACATGAAGCTATAACAAAGGTGAGGTTTGATCAGAAATTTGGAGAACCAAACAAAAAGCTGATGGCATTAGAGGACCTTTTTAAACTATGTAATTTACAGTTTTGTGTGCAGAAGCCCTTAGTAATTGAATAAGTGGCTGCCATCTAAGAGACAACATTATCATTAATATTTTCATTATTTATGGTATAATCATGTGCCCTGTGTTTTGGAAAGGCTGTTTTTATTCTGAAGGAAAGATGACTAGGTTCATTATTTTATTTCAACCTATTTAAAGTTTATCAGAAAGCCTGCACTGTGTGACTGAAATAGGCAATTTTTTCACAATCTCAAAGCTCCAAATTTTTGATAAATAATTCCATGAAGGGTATTGTCCTCAAAGCAAGATTGTTCTTGTTAATATGTTTAATGTACAAAACCTGGCTGGGGTATGGACATAAATCACTTTATCCTTCCATAAGCGGTGGAACTGCAGTCATCAAATATTATTACATGCCCAGTAATCATGGCAATAAGAGCAATATTAACAGATTTCATTATTTTCCCAGAACTTCAGGATACAGAATAAACACAACCATGACATCGTTTCAATTACCACATCAAGACTAATACAAGGAGTTCATGAATGTGGGGGTGTAGCATAAAAACAATGATTGGGTGAGTAATTTTTGGTCTGAGAAATTTTTCAGTAAGACATAGTGCTAAATAAGTGTATGTAATGAACTGAGGAGGAAGCACCTGCGGATCTTACATCTGATCTTGTGGGATTACACTGATGTTCACACCATTGTGGCCCAGGTATTTGTATGTTTTTCATAAAATAAAGATTCATCCTGTGTGAAAATTTGGACTTTATGCCATGGTGCTCTTCAGCCCATTTTAGCAGCCTATCCACTGATGGGGTTTCTGGCTCCCAGACATTCAGACTTTCATTCCCACTCCGACTCTACATAGGTCTGCTTCTCAGCCCTGCTCAGGGCTCGCTTTTCACACTGATGAGTTAGACTTTTCAATTTTGATTTTTCCAGTTCCTGGATTTCATTTCGTAGTATGAAGTCTTTAGAAGCTTGTCACTTCGGTTTTGCTGTTTTGGGGATAGAGTCTAGATAGTTATGCTGTATGATAAAAATAGAGTGTGTGCTTAAATAAAATACCTTCTCACAGTAAAAGGCACATTGCCATTAATCCCCTTCCATTTACTGTGCCTTAATTTAAAAATATATATGCTATCTTTCTTATTACTTATGAAGCAGTTCTGAAAATTTTTGTGGTATCTTTAGTTTTGTTCTCATGGCTTCCTCACGTCCCAAAGCAATTGAAAACAGTTTAACCTTCATGATCATTTTGACTTTGGAGGAGAGCCAGAAGTCACCAAAAGCCAGGTGCGGTGGCACAGGATTGTAATTCCAGCACTTGGGAGGCTGAGGCAGGAGGAAGGCAGGGAGCTCAAGGCCAGCCTGGGCTACATAGTGAGACCCTGTCTCAAGGAAGCAGAAGTTGCCGGACTTGAGATCTGATGAATAACACTGTTGTGTTTTTATAAACCTGCCCTTTTCTTGGATTGTGCTAGGTGGCATTATTCACTGAAATTTTTTATCACACCTCATAAAGACCGTCATGAAAGAGCACTTTCACAGCTGATTAAGAAAGTGGTAAGAATGATGGGGAAGTGTTTTCAAAGCAAGCGAGGAGAGTTTTTTGAGGGAATTTTTAAAATTTACACGTTTAGTGTAGGTTTCAATTACCCCTTGTAACTACCCTATACAGAAACACTCAGTAGCATTTCCAGCTTACTAAGAAAAATAAATCCAAATGTTATATAGAACATATATAGCATCCTTCTCAATCTGAATCAATCTAAGTTTTAATGCACTGTTACTTTTCCTCAAAGATCATTAAAGAATCTAACTATGAGCATATACTTAAATGTCTACTTTAGTCAGTTCTAATTATTTTTGGTAGTAATGTCCTACACAATTTCTGTAAGTGAAGCATTTGTGAATACTGAATGATTGGCTTTTAGGGGAAATACAGGGTTACTGAGAACCTCAGGCCCTAATATCCCATTCACCAAATCATAAATAACCTTGTCTTATGAAACTTTCTGTTGAATGACACCTTAAAATATTTTAAGTCATTAACATTAAAATCACAACAATACTGTAGTACATATGATGAAAGTCACCTAACAACAATTCTCTTCAGTGCGCATCATAGTTCAGAAAAAAGAGGACTTCGGACTGCTGGGGGCTGGGGCAAACCGTGAAACAACCAATAAAAATCATGCAAATGAAGAAGCCATGGCGGTAAGCTCGTGTCCCTGGGAAAAGGATGTATATATATGTATTTGACAGTATGAAATCTGAAATGGAATGAGTTGCATCACCTATTTTTGCTTCACTGGGGAAGTGTGTGAGGTAACTTTTATAGTTTCCTTCACTGTGCTTGTTTGTGAAGGACCATAAAAGAAAGTGCTGCTCTTACAGGTTTTACAAATCCATTAACTATATGATTTTATTGTTATTATTATTTTTTTGTATTTTTGAGACAAGTTCTTGCTATGCAATTCAGGCTGGTCTTCAACTCATTTTGTAGCCCAGGCTGGCCTCAAATTTGCAACGATCTTTCTGCCTCAGCCTCCCAAGTGCTGGGACTATAGATGTGCGGCACCACTCCCAGCAAAATAAATGTTAACAAGTAAGTGAATTTTCAAATACAGAATGTACATGCAACAAAGATTCTCTAGTTGCTTCTGGAAGTATAAGCAGAAAAATAGAAATGGCTGTTTATTTCTTTTTTCATTGTTGGAATCTGAACTTAAGGAATTCCATATGTTAGGCAAGTTCTGTACCATGAAGATATGTTCCCCAGCAGTAAAATCCTTGTACACAGGAATATTAACATTTATATTTTGACTTCTGAAAAATGATATGGACTCACTTCATACTGAGTTCTCACTATATAACAGGCTATTTATTTTGGTGCTGGGATTTGAACTTAGAACCTTGCATTTGCCAGGCTGATGCTTGTGCCACTACATCCTGAGTTTTGGGATTTTTATTTTCATGTATATTATTCAATCATATGGGGTGGGGCAGGAAAGACAGATTATATTGCGTTAGGTATTGCAGGTACAAGGAGAAGCTCATGCTCTGCTAGGCAGGGAGTACCTTAAATGTGCACTGAAGCACAATGTGTGATTGCAATAGGTGAAACAGGAAATGTTGGGGAGATTGAAATAGAAGCCCAAACGATGTGCATTATGAGCTGATGGCAACACATAATCTATCAAAGCCACAAACATGGTTCTATGTTTTAAACTCATGGACTATGACTGGAACTTCGAATTGAATGTGGCAAACATGCAGCCTTCCTTGGAAAAGAATCACATGCCATGGGATTTTAAAGAAAAAGTTGCCTCCAAAAATGTCTCCATAATATACTAGCTCAGATTCCAGGAAGACACAAGGTATCATTTTGTAGGATTTTAAAAAGGCCATATTTGCCATTTGTCTTCAGTGTCTCAGAAATTCCATGTGATCAGACATCATTTCCCTCTCTGTGGAAAGGAATGAAATGTAAAAAATTAATTTACATGGAGCAAAACAAATGTAAAACTTTAATAATATTAGCTAGAATTTGCCTGAAAACGTGAAAGCACGGGCCTGGCCCTTTATCTAGCATTGCAGGGAAACAAAATGATTAGTGACTAGCAATGCTTTTAAAGCATGACCTTTTAAAGACAACTGAGGATTGAGTGTTTCTTATGTGTCAGCTAGATGTAGTCAAGTAATGAAGAACGTTTCACCTACAAACCCACTTGTTATTTAATGCTCCAGGGTAGGCTTTCTTTGACCTCTCATGTGTTATAGTCTCATATCTTAAAACTCCCATTCAGTTCTTGCTCTTATATGAGCATCCTATTTTTCATTATACCCCGCTCCTCATTTTAAAGAGTCATTATTTTATCAGTTGCGCAACTGAAAACAAACTAGTTCTACTAACAAACCTTTGCATAAAGGGTGAGGAGGATGCTTACTTTAACTAATAAGTTGTTTTTCCATTAAAAAAAATTGTAACAATAGTAACATAGTAAGAACTATCTTCAATGCAAATTGAAACGAACAACTTTGAGTAGGTTGGCTGTGAAATGCTTAGATAAAAAGAGAGAGTAGAATGGAGTAGCAAAACAAGAGTAAGACACAACTATGTTATGGGTATGCCTGTTACTCTGTGGTGAAGTTCCGTCAGCATACTAGCTGAGTGGATGCAGCACAGCAAATAGAGGTAAGGTCTTAAAGAGAAAGTGGAAAAATGGATTTAACAGTGCAAACTTGATTTTTGCTGTTCTTGTTGTGCCGCACCCTGTAACTTGGTGGTGTGTCACTCCTTAGTCTCTTGCATCTTTCTCACCTTGTTCCTATCCTGTATTTTGTGGGTCATCTTCTTGGCCCTTTTATGCAGCAATTTTCTAAAAGATAGGAATGCCATAGGAAGGATCCAGCAGATGGACGCCCCGCTCTTGGAGGAACAAAGAGTTGCAAGTGAACATCAGACAGTAAGAGAAAAGCAGCTGCATTTAGTGAGCATCATGGCATGACATGACATGAACAGCAAAGGGGTCCTGGGACAAGAGGAAGATGAAGAGGACAGCATGTGGATAAACCAGGCTCCTCACTGGGTCTCTAGTTAGACCGACAGGAATGATTAACAGGGTGCCGAGGTATCTCAGGGACTTTCAACGCACATGCATTTCCCAGAATTCCCTCTGATTGAATTACACCTATAAGATGTAGTCCATTATGAACATTTAATAAGATCCAAGTGGAGAAAAGGTTACCTAATGTCAGTTCAGGAGATCTAATACGCATGTGCTCTGGCCTGCAGCTTCAGAGATTTCCTGGGCGTTTGTTATTTTCTACCTCTCTAAGCGAAATGGGAAGAGGATTATCCAGTGGGTGAAAGGGAGTAGTTTTCCCAACCCTTGTGGTGCTACCTGTACTAATATCCTAGAACGTGTGGTTCACCGTGCTGTATTAGTGCCTCTGAATTCCTGGCATCCTCTCTATTCCTTTTCTTTCATTGGTTTCATACTCTGATTTCAGAACCCTTATTCATTTTGGATTTCGACACTCAGAAAAATGTGCTTTATTGTCTTAAAAAAAAATCAATAGATCTCAGAGAATGCTGGTGCAGTTTTGCATTCAGAAGTAAATAACTAAGCAATGTCGGGCTCTCCTGATGTTTAATATCTAACTGAAGAGACAGGTGTAAGACAGTCATGTGAACAAAAGTAAAATTAAAAACTGAGGTGAGTCCTATGAAGGAAAAAAATGCAACTGTATGAGGACAAAAGTAGCAGTGAAAAGCCCTATTCATTTAAAATGAATAAATACAGCAACTGGAAATTTCAGTATATGAAGTTTTCTCCTCTATTTTTGATATGATAATAAACATCATTTAATAGTCATCTGGTTCCTCAGCATTTGCAGAGTCGTTTTTGAAATGTATTTATCGATATATTTCAAGTATATAATTAAATGTAATAAGAATGTATCCTCTCTATAAGGATAACATGCAAAGTTTTTTGCATATATTTTAAGTATTATAAAATCATGAACTTGGTAGAACTGCATTTTATGGTAACCTGATGTATTTTATGTAACAGAAAATCTTTCTTCAACTTACTTTTGACACAGTGTCTTACTGTGTAGTTCAGGCTGGCCTTGAATTCACAGTGTAGCCCAGGCTGGTCTTGAACTCATAGCAGTCCTCCTGTCTCAGCTTCCAGAGTGCTGGGATTACAGGTGTGCACCACCACACCCATCCAAATTACTCTTGTACTATATATCTTACACTTTTTCATGGAATTTGTGAGCTACAAAATTTGGAGCATCACTGTCTTAGTGCACCTGGAGATTTCCCCTACTTTTTATGGGAGAAAAGAACCATCCAGTGTGCTGTGACTTCTTTGGTCAGCTGACTTTCTGTATTGGCTCGGTTACTCTGTACATGATGGATCAGTTAGCAGTTTTTTAAAGTATGTTTCTTCTGAATATTCCCACTGAGAAGTGTTTACTATATTTTAAGTCTGTCCTCTGATACAATTGTACCTTAATTTCAAAGGACTTGACTTTTTTTTCAGTGACATCAAGATTAGAGCTCCAAATCTGTGGGCTGTAATGGGGCGCATACAATGTCTTGAAAAAAACATAATTATGTAAGCAATATGCTGGACAGGAAAATAAACAATGACATTTTCGGTAGGAATTTACAGTTTCTATCAGTAGCAGCTTTCTTTTGTGATCCCTGCTGTAGATAATACCAGTAAATGATTCTCTAGGAAATAATTTCTGTATCCCACAAGTAAAAAGTCACATGAAGGGATTTATGTCTATCCCATCCTTCTCATCATTATCTTTATACTTGCATTAGAAACTCAATGCTATATTCCATTTATTGCTGTTTAATGATTCATTGACTAGGCATAAAGAGATAAGTAGCCTTGCGCTAGGAGCTGTGGCTACAAAACAAAGAGTTTCCTGTCTTCCTAGGGCTCTTTGTCTAATAGTGGAGAATAAAATAGGTATCTTAAGATGGGATCTCTAGAGTGTGAATTACAGTCACAGAATTATATGGAATTATTAGAATTACATTGAAAATATCACTGGAGTACAGAAATAAAAACTGCCACAGAGACTATAAATTATAAAATCAATTTAGTTTTGCAGATTGAACAAACAGGACAGTAATTTCACATATTTGTAGAAATAATCTAAGATGCTCTCACCAAGGTTTTATATGATGGTTTACATACTCTGAGGGATCACAGAAGTTAATTTCTAACATAGTACTATGCTCTCCATTCCTGTCCATGTCAGAATGAATCCTTCTTTCCTGGAATGATCATGAGGATTTAACTTGCTCTTCTATAATGAGTCATCCCCAGAGCCTGTGTATTTGGTGTCGCACCAGTGAGACGTGTTATGTTCAATAACAGCACAAAATGACAAAGGTAAAGGATTTTTTAAACAACTGTTTCACCTCCCTGAAAGCCTGGTGAAGCCTCCTTGTCAAAATACTTACTGACAAGACAGCTGTGCTCTACTTTTCTTTTACCAAATCCAGCAAGTATTTTATTTGCAATAAAGCAACTGAAGGGCCATCAACACTGTATAGAGCCATCTGCTTCTAAAATTAGTTTCATGCAGGGGATTTAATCCTCAGTAATTCTCAGCTACTTACAATTCTGGAGATTTACTCTGTTTTCTAAGTGTACAGTTAACCACAGACATCTAACTACACTCTATCAACTTAAAGCAAGTGTGTTGGCACTGTTTTCCAAACGGCAAGGACATGGTAATAACCCAAGTCTTGTTCTCTACAATGAATCATATCACAGGGCTCTGTGCAAAGTCAGAGCTCTACATGCCTGCTAAGAGGCATATGGTGAAACATGACATATGATCGAGTTTATAAAAGTACAACTTAAAATTTTAATGTAGTTACAAGCACGAGGCAATCCTATAAATACTGAGTTGTAGGTTTCATCAACATCTCAATTGGGATTGCACCATGGATTGCCTTTCTTTAACTTTCTTCAGTGTTTTGGATTATAACATAAACCGTGAAGCACATTTTGCTGTGTGTTCCATGTGTTTCTAAGGCATCTTTGACTCATTTTTTCACAAAACAGAAGGAATTTGTGTGCAAGGTTGAGTATTTGTGAGTTAAAAGAATATGTTTTAGAATATTTAACTAAACAATTCATTTGCTATCTCTGATTGTGTTTCCAGAGAGGTTTCTTGAGCAACCGATAAATAGTCTGGAAGATGATTATTAAAGTTGCTGCTTTCATCTAGTTTGTATCTAAGCCTGAAGATTCTGCCATTTTTCCTCACTAACTTTAAGACTTAGACATATTTTAATGTACTCTGACCCAACCAATAAGCAGAGTTTCTGGTTCACTAACAGACTAATATTTGCAAGACTGTATAAACAGAGCTATGAGCTATGAGAGATGAATCCTGAGTTCAATAAGGAAAATTAGTAGCATGTGTATATACAAGAAAATGTCTTCTATTTTTGAGGGAAAGAAATACATGACTTTATATAAGTAGAGAGGAAGGATGTGCTACAAATTAAAAGGGCAGTGTTTGCGGCAATGCTTCTCTTCCCTAATAAATTGCCTTTGCCAAGTCAATGTGGATAAATTGAGTGTAGAAACAAATACATTTATGTAGCCTAGGATATTTATCCTTCTTTAGTATTTTGTGTTCTATATGTACACAAATGATCCATGAAAATCTCAACAATATGTCACCTTTGGAAATTACTAATACACTTTGAAATACTGAGAAAATGCATGTGTAATGCAACATACTAATAACCATCACAATGTTTTTCAAAATATATCACAGTAAGTTCGAGGAGCCATATTTAAAATTTAAACCATGTTACTGTCCATTGATCTGTTCTTTCAGTTCATTCAACAGTTTCTATTAATAATTGTGCAGCAGACAGTGTGGACGTGACAATGACAACACCCAACATTCCTTTAACTACAGGTTAGAAGAGAAGATGGACAAAAATAAGTGGAAAGTCCCTTCATGCTTAGATAATATTGTTAAAATGCCTGTGGTTCCTAAAGATATATTGATTTGATGTGATTTTATCAATGTCTCAGTCACACACTTTACAGAAATAGAAATGAAATCCAAAAACTTTGTGTGGCATCACAAATGAGCCTCAATGGCCAAAGCACTTCCAAAGAGGTGGTGATCAAACCAGGAGCATTCAGTTACTGGTTTAAATTTATATTACAATGCACAGTGATCAGAAAAACTTGTCAAGCTAGCATCAAAAATGGACACATAGAACACTAGAATGAGGAAGAAAGCTCAGGTAAATCTAAACATCTATCACCAACTTAATTTTTCAAAAGGCACCCAAAAGGCACAGCGGATAGAGCTGAGGACATTGAATTTCCCAATACAAAAAAATCAGATCCTTATCTTACTCTATTCGTAATAAGCAACTTAAAATTGATAAAAAGACTTGAATACAAGACCTGATGTCGTACATCGTAGGAGGAAAAGCTTCTTGACATGGGCTTCTGCAGTCATTTCTGAATATCACCCTCAAAGCTCAAGTTACAAACTCAAACATAAATAAATAAGACCAAAGCAAATAAGAAAACAATCAACAAAATGGAACCAATTTCTTACACATTGGGAAAATATATTTGCAAACTATGGATTAGGTAAGGTATTAATATCCCAGATTTAGAAATATCTCTTACAACTCAATAGCAAGAAAACGGATCCCAATTTAAAAACTGGTGAATACAGGCACAGATGTTTCTCTGAAGGAGATATGTAAATAGCCAACAGGTACATAAAAGTGCTCCATAACATTAATCATCAGGAAACTGCACATCAAAACCCCTGTGTCAGCCTTACTATGACAGCTATTATCAAACTGATAAGTGATAACTAGTACTGATCAGTGTACACAAAAAGAAATCGTCTGTACTCCATGGAAATGTGGACCATTTCAGCCATAAAGAATATGGAGGTTTCTAAAGAAGTTACAAACTGAAGAACCATATGATCCAGCTATCTCTCTTTGCATATGTGTTTAAAGGAAATGAAAACACCATTTCATGAAGATATCTGCACTTCTATATTCATTTAAGCATCATTCATAACAGCCAAGTTATTAAAATAATCTTTATGGCTTTTAATGGACTATGGAAAAAACCCTAAGGTATAGATAGATGTATACATAGATATATGGACAGACATATGATAGATAGACAGACAGACAGAGAGTAGATTCTGTCTTAGCAAAAGGAAGAGATCTGGTCATTTTCCACCACACAAATGAAACTGCTAAGAGAAATTATGTAGTCACAGAAAGAAAAATGTTTGATTTCATGTATCTGTGCAATACAATAAAAGAGGGAAAATATACAGAAAAAAGGAATAAAACAGCGATCATTTTCAAGTCTTGGATGACAGATGGATGAACATGAAGATGTAGCTCAAAGTACAGAAAGTGTAAAGTGTGTATAGGATGAAATAGTCGAAATATTTGAAACACAACTTGAGAATTATATTTAAGAATAATGCGGTAGGGTTCTTGCTTACAATGTGTGAATCCCTGGATACCGTCTCCAGCAATCCAAATAAAAATTGATGTTATGTTTAGGATTTTTGCTAAAAGCATACTGTAGCTATGTAGCTGCATACTGTAGCTGTACACTGTAGCTAGTCTTACCTCATAGTAGAAAAAAATGAGCAACTATATGTGAGATTATGGATAGGACATGTTAATTTATCTCACTGTAGCTATTCATTATACATATATATTAAAACATCCTATTGTGTACCTTAAATATATTTTAAGAAGAGAGTCTGGTATTAGCAAAAAGACAGACATATAATGTATAATAATTGAATGGAACAGAGTGCTCAGAAATGAATCTATACATTTAAGTTCCACTGATCTTTAGTTGCCAAGGATACACATTGAGGAAAGCATATGTCCTCCAGTGAATAGCCCTTTAGAACTAAATATATATATAAAACATTTTGTATATTTATTTTGTATATAATATAATTTTGTATGTAATATACAAAAAGGAATTTGAGCCATATTTTATACTATGCACAAAATTGAACTCAAAATGGGTAAAAGACTTGACTATGAGAACATATTCATAAACCATGTATTCAAGAAAGATATAATCTCTAAAATATAAGTCCTGCAACTGAATAATTTTAAAAACTCAGCTAAAAATTGGAAAAGGACATTAATAGACTTTTCTTCAGAACACACTCCTCAAAAAAATCAAGGGATAAAATATGATCTTTAGTTTTGCAGCATTACTAAATAATTGAGGAAGTGAGCATCAGAATGCAATGGTGCAGGTGCTATGGAAAGTAATGTCAAGATTCCTTAAAAAGTTGGAAACAGGCCAGAGATATAGCTCAGCGGCATAGCACCTGCCTGGCAAGTGTGAAGTAGTGAGTTCGATTCCAGGTACCAAAATAAAATTAAAAACAGAAGTTCCATATGATCCAGTAATTTCATTTCTGAATATTTATACAAAAAGACTTAAAATGAATATCACAGAAAAATCAACACTTTCTTATCATAGTGGTACCATTTGTGGTAGCTAAAATGTAGATACAACCTCAGTGTCCATCAGATGAATGGACATAGAAAATGTAGCAAACACACAGTGAGATATTATTCAGCCTTTAAAAGGAAGGTGCTCCTACAATATTTGACAACATGAAGGTATCCTCAATATTTGACAACATGAGTGAACCTTAAGAACATTATGCTAAGTGACATAAAACAATTACAGAAACATATTCTGCATGATTTTTCTTATATGAGGTATCCCAAATAGTCAAATTTGTAGAATCAGTTCATGTAATTTTGGTTTCCAGGGATTGGGGTATGCAGTAAATGGAAATTATTAATCATGGAGTGTAGGTTGTACTAAAGGAAGATGAATAAACTCTAGACGCACGCTGAACAAGTATATACTTATAGTCAGCAATACTGTATTGTAGAATTAACAATTTGTTAAAAGTACATGTCCCCTATTAAATATACTTACTACAATAAGTTTATTATGTAATGGATTTCCAGGTCTGTTATACTTAATTTAGGCATCCATATACTTTTCTGTTTTACCCTTACTTGTACTTGAGAATTAGGAATGCATAAGACAAAGTTTAGAAAACTGATTCTATCCTTTGATGTAAATATAAGACCAGCTGTCTTATATTACACTGCCTATGGTCAAATTGCAGTCAAGACACAAGAACAACCCACACTGTGGAACCTCTACATGTTGAGGCCATAAAAAAAAGTACCCAAAGTACTTTTCATCCATACTAGGAATTCAAAATTTCAAGAAAAAACCTCACTATTTTGCTTTTATACTCTTGTTGAAACTAGAAGCATACTGAAAGGAATGATGGTTGTATTATGTAGCTCCCTAAAAGAAAAATCTCACTGAAGCTGACTTCTCTAGTTCTTACTTAGAGAGGAAGCTCAGCTCCACAATTGACATTCATATTGAGTCTCAGAGGTGGTAAGCTAACACTTAGACTCATTATCAAATCTCTACTATTCTATTGTTATTAACTTTAAAACCATGTGTATAGATATAAATATCTTTAAATTAGAAAGATAAAAATTATTGCGGTTGGAAATTAATTTCATATAATATTTAAAAAACACATAACATAAAATTTTCCTTAAATGTTACTTGCTGATTATGACTGTTCTTTGGCGGAAAATTAAATATCATAAAACACCATAAAAAATCTTTAGCTTTAGGAACTGCTTAAGAAGTAGGTAGTTTCTTTGGACTTTTGCTTATTTTTGGACATATTTTCTCTGTCCACCTCTTTCCTTTCCTCAGAAAAGAGGAAAACAAGGGGCCTGCAGAAGACTAGTATTGCTGGGGGGCTGCCATGCCTAGCTCCAGGCAGTGACCCTACAAGACTCCTATCTGGGAATGAATGTCCCCTGCAGAGTCAGTGCTGTAGGTGTCAACTGCTAAATAAACTTCAGCACACAGTAGCAGTTAATTAACGTAATTGATTTTTTTCTCCATAGAAACTTGCATTCTCTTTATGTACAGTTGTATCATAGGGAGTTAGGTTTAGAAAATTGGAATAAGATGTAATTATCAATTATGAGTAACTTTGGGCCCATGGACATTATTATCTTTTAATGACTTTGTTTCTTTTTATATGAGTATTTAGAAATTATATAGTTATTGTTCCTCTTAGTGGATTGTGTATGATCTCCTAACACAATGATATTGTAATTAAGAAAAAAGTCAGATACTTATATCATCCTTTGTATATTTTGATAAAGAACAATTTGAAAATAATCCTATGGAGAATAATGAAAAAAATGTTTAAAATATACCACAAGGATATGTCCTTTTTGACATCCCTTGTTAATATTTTTATGGACCTTTTAAGTTTAAGTGATTTTTTAATGCAACAGGCTGTTATTAGGTCTCTCTCTCTGCGGTGCACACATACTTACTTTGAACAATATCATACATTTCAGTCTTTATCACAGTGGGATCAATAAAGTAACAGACTACAATCCATTAGCATCATAAAGGAAATGTAATAAATGACTTTATACTGTAATAAAAGTTGCATGAGAACCAGCAGCTGTATGAGAGATGTTACTGCAATAGCACTTTATGACCAAATGGTACTCAGTGGACTGATAATATTACATACATGTGTGTGTGTGTGTGTGTGTGTGTGTGTGTGTGTGATGCCAGCAGTTTCCAAGGCATGAACTTCAATTCCATAAATAATTGAAAACACTTTTAGACTTTTTCATAAAATGTTTAATAAGACATCAAAGCCTCCCTCCCTGTAGTGGAAAATTAAACAGCTTTTTAACAAGGGCATTTTTGGTGAAATCCTAAGTACTAACTTTGGGAAAACTGGTGATTTTAAACATGAGCAGTTGAAAGTAAACAATGCATTGAACAGTTTGTATTGCCTCAAATTTGATTAACAGTTTATTAGTTCTAAAATTTTCTTCTTTACTAAATTTTCTAGCTTTTGAATTTTGAAGATTGCCTGTAACAGCAAGATTTACTGAAATAAATATGTAGTGTTTGACAAAGTCATGAAGCACTCTGGACGTGAGTGTGCAAAGCGAAAGAACCCAAGTACTAGGTTGGGTGAGTCAGTCCTCTAAAAACCACTGAATGTATATTCCTGTACTGTACATGTGAAGTTCACCACAGATTATTTATATGTTACATGAACAAAAGGGAGAATGATTTTCCCATCTTATTCACTGAACAGATGAGATGTGAAATGAATGCTCACCGAGTGGATGAAAATTTCCTATAATGTACAATCTGGTAGATGGGGATTTTATTTAAAGCAAAGAAAACAAAAGGAAAATTTCCCCCCAAAGAAATTATAATAGTCATTTCTATGACCACATATGAGTTCTCTTCTCTTTTTTTAAAGATAATAAATTCCTAACTGTTGCTAATTTGCTAAATTATTTCCTTCTTTTTCTTTTTATTTGGCTGTTTAAAACCTGAGGGAAATCAGTGTACACAACGCATTAATTCAAGTGAGGTTACTAATCAATTATTGCAAACATTGTCAATTATTCCATATGGCGCCTGTTCAAAGTTAATCAAATAGGCATCATTAGTGGGCTTTCATCTTAATGTGATATAAAATGACACAGATACATGTAATAGTGGAACCCCATGAAGATGAACACGTCTAACACTGCCTCTTGAAAATGCTTTAACAGATGAATCTCAGGGTTGGTATTTAAAATGTATTTAATCATAGAAATAAAGTGATACTTTGTAGAACTGACTGCATATATCTTAGGAAAAAAACAGATCTCAGTCTAAGTGTTTCTTACTGATCACTGTTGCTCTTCCTTTTCATTCATTTTCCTTTACTAAGAGCTGCCTGAGATTCAAAAGTCCTGAACATTTGAAATGACATTTGCCAATATGCTTTTTGCAGGATCTCTGGTTTGCCCATATTTCCCTGTCTCTATTGTGTAGATTTCAATATTGCATGTGCCATTTTAAAGTTTTCCTTGTACAAGGATGACAACAAAGATTTTAGGATAAAAGAAATCTAGCGGAGCTAAAATTGTCACAACAGTGTGTGACTGAGGGCCAATACATACCTGGACACAAAGGTCTTGTGTTCCATCCTGTCTAAAACTCCTTTTACTCTACATAAGGTCAACAGATATGAAGGATCTCAATAAATCAATGTATTATGCCACCATTCTTGCTTACAACCAACAAGAAATTTCAAAATGGGAATCAGAGAGAAATAAAAACATACTGTTTCTTCCACAGAGAAGTGCAGAATAACAGGAATCAACTCAAATGGACCTTTTTCTGCCTTCCAGAGATGTATTAAATTTCCCTTTGTCTTTCTGTGTGCTGTTAAAGCATGGTCAGTCTGTATGTGCTGTTCTCTGTAGAACTGATGACCAGTTTTGGAGTAGAACCCTACTACCACCTTTATGGGACTGCTCCACTGAACCAACCATTTCTTCTGAAGATGGATCTCTCTGACACATTCAGTGTTGATTTTGTTAAAGTGCGCTGAAATGTTTTAAAGTAGTTCATAATTATCTCTCTGACCACTCTGCATCTCAGACTAGCAAGCGACACTGTGTCTGGGTGTAACCCTAAAGCCTCATGCAGTCTTGGGGTAGGCTTCTAGAGTTTATGATTGATTCATGGTCCAATGCTGGAATTATGGATGTGAGTGCTACACCTCCCCTGGGGCGGGTAGCTTGCATACAGTGTAAGGGAGGGAAAGAGGCTGCTTTTCCAGCTGCTACGCCTCCCTTTTGCTGCTGCTACTTTTGCTGTCTTCTGCTGCCATGGACTGTTGCCCTCTGCCATGTACCACTCTGCCTTGGAGCCAGCCAAGTACAGACTGACGCTTCCACAAACTGTGAGCTAAAGAAACCTTTGCTTCTTTAATTTGGGGCATCAGGTATTTTGTCTCAGCAATGAGAGAAAAGTAACCAAGACACCCTGCATGCTGTTTTCCACCTACATTTTGTCTGGCCCTAGGTCCAATGTGCTCATCAATTCTGCAATAAGATGAAATGACATATTGAAGCCTTACCAGTGGAAGATAGAAGACAAAATAATTGAAGATCAAAATCAATTGTTTCACCCTTGTATTTGGATGGTTCACTGTGGAAAACCCTGAAGTTGGAAAACTAACTTCCACTAAAACTCCACTGTTCTGCTGTGCCTCATTTTATCCCAAATGGTTATGTAGGGATGAGCTAAGGTTTTCATAAAGCCAAAGACTGGCCTGGAGAGAATTCATAAGACTGAATTATGTGAAATCTCACTTCACTTTCCATTTTAAAGAAGGCAAACAATTTAACAAAACAAAAAGTTAACTAACCTAACCCTTATCCCCCAGTAGGATTTTAGAAAACATAATCAGATTCCTAGAATAAAACTATCTACTGAAATACCACTGCTGGAATACAATCCACTAATTACATACTGTCTTCTCTCTGAAAGAAGAGAATCTGTTCTATTCCTCCCCATATACAGTAAAAAATTTTATGACTATGTGGACACATAACTTTGGATCCAGCCAAACAGTGACATAAATAAATCATTGCTAAACTTGTCTAATTTTATACATTTGGGATTCTATCAGCCAAACCTCGTCTTATGTTAAGATTAAACCTGCCACTCTTTCCCACGCAATGTATTTAGACTGCCTAATTTTTATTTCTTCATAGAGGTTTTCATACTGAAACCTACATATATACCAACTGATTACTTTGCTTCTTGCTGTGGAATTACTGAGTCATCTGAGTAATAATGTAACTTCTAGAAAAACAAAGCATGTCTCTACCTCCTTCTATTTGTGTCAACTGTCAATCATGGCAAGGAATTTCTGAAGCTGCCCTTGATTGTTCTGAAAACAAAGCTCCTCTGCTGCCACATCCAAGGGTAATCTCTTCCTAGCATTCTTCTCAGATGTTCTACAATGTCCTTTACTAAACATGCTTTCGAACTCAGTTCAGTTCCTTCACTTCCTTGTGTGGGGTTATGATTTCTAGTTTGGAGTCCCTATTTTTCTACCCCTTTTCCTTTACTTTCTGGTATAAAGTATAACATACTTTATACTGTCACATCTTATGAGGATATCTGTATAGTCACTGATTTCCAGTCAGTTGCTTTCTGGACCTGCTGGAAACATTCACTGTTGAGGCAATTCACTTTTTTCTAATTCTAGAGTTGAGTAACATCATTTAACAAATTCTCAACATATCACAAAACCAAGCCTGAACTATCATCTTGATACCAAGACTTCCCTTCATAGATCTTGTTTTGTTATGCACTTCTCTTAGAGACCTCACTCATAAATTTCTCAGGCTGTTCTCAGAGGGGATGGCAAAAACGTAGTATGTCCAATGGCAATTCCTGTGTCACCTTCCCAATAGTTTTGAGAATTTTATGATGATCTTCCCAAACACCTCTAAAATACAATCGATTTTTAAGTTAACACTACATAGAGCTGTCTCAATCTTCAGGATATATTTTCTCAATGATTCAAAGTATGAGTCACGCTGAATATAATCTTTTCTTTGAAACTTGTGTGCCCAGCTTTGTGGATTCTTCTGGATGCGTCATCTTAGTCAACATCGAAGAGGTATTAAATTTCTAGGAATCTTCATCATTTAAAAAAAATTTAAGTCAGATATTTGAGCAATTTGGGTCCATAGAGAAGTGGAATTGAAGATACAGAGATTTCCCATGTGTGCACAACTGCATTCTCCATTGTCTACACCCCCAGGAGGTATCCAACAGCTGTGACAATGGTGCATGTCATAACTGCTGAGCCCACTGGGACACAAGGTTATTGTACACAGTCTGTTTAATGTTTACTTTGGATGGTTTAAGTACCAGTTGTCTGAATTTCAATGTATAATAACATGCATGTATCCCTGACCGAGGTATAGAGGGTACTTTTGCTGTTCTAAAAACCCTCTATGTTCCTCTTATCCATCTTTCCATTCTCCTTGCATATTGGCAACCACTGACTCTTTTCATCTTCAGTTTTTCCTTTTTGAGAGTGCCGTAGAGGGGACAGACACTATGTGACCTTCTCAACTTCTTGCATGTACAAATATATATTTATGTTTTCTTCGTGTCTTTTCATGGGTTGATCGCTAGTGATAGCTAGCATTTAATGAGTACGTCCCGTTTGTCAGTAATGGTTTCTTTAACAGCATGTATACTTTAATCCACTTCACTGAAAGCATCCCTAAATATTATTTTATATTATGTCACCATCTTATGTTATAGACAGGAAAATAAAATAGAAACTTTGCAATAATTAGCCAAAGATCTACAATCCAAAGTGGTAGTGCTACTGAAGAGGCCTCCAAAGAGAGCATGGAGACCTCTCTCAAAAAGATCTCTCTTCCGCATTGCCTCCTTTTGAAGGAGAGCCTTTAATGAGATAGAAATGTTTTCTTTTTAAAGATAGTCTTTCGAAGCTGCACTTTTTAGTAAAGGCTGTGCATTTAAGATTAGCTCCAGAGTAGGTAGTGTACAAGGAGCAATGTCTTCAGTTTCTAAGATCCACTTCTTGCTATGTGGCAAGACTGTCACCCTTGAAATAGGCACTCACTTGTTAAAAACAGAAAGAAGCTGTGTTGCAGTGACTTGAAGCTAAAATTCTGAGTGTCCTGTTGCTCTGGTCAGCTTCTATAATTATCCTGTACCCATTAAAAGCATCTCTGTGGGTTATTTTGATTCTAAGTGTCACTCATTTGAATCTAAGGGACCTCAGCCCATGTATGCTATGGAGTTTTGATAGTCATATTTTCTACTAATATTAGGATCCACTAAGTAATGAATAAGAACCTAAGAAACCACCAGATACAATTTTCGGTCAGAAAACAATCTTTATGTACTAGGAATTAACTGGTTTCCTAATACATAGCCATAGTAATACAACCAATTGCACTTGTGGTTTTACGGGGGGAGGGAGTGGGCAAAAGGATAAGGCCGCCAGCCTCACCCTACTCCAGGGCGGAGCCCCTGGTCTCAGCCATGCCAATAGTGTGAGGTAGATTCCGCCTCACACAGGACCATCGCGCATAAAAGAGAGAGCAAAGGGTTACATAAATCCCTTCCCTCCCGAGGGAAGAATTGAGGGTAGGCAGAGCAGCTGTGTTACTCTAATGAAAGCTCTTGTAGTCTAAGAAGTAAAAGTGATAGATCAGTATAATTCACCATAAAATGCGTTTCCCTGACATTTAAGCTCTGCCTGATTCCTTAAAATCTTATAGGAAAGCAGGCATACACGACCACTCCACTGGCATAATTCAAGTACATGTTGGACCATTATTTTAAAAATATTCGTAAGATGTGAATTATGACATCTTTAAGAACAGTAGATAATTTAAAAAAAATTTTAAGTCTTTAAATCTTTTCAATTCCTATCTGACTTCAGAACTTGATCTCAGGAATTTTAATTAAAATGCATTTTGAATGCATTAAACTGTATGACTCTGCAGACTTTTAGTTTGAACTCTTAGCACTTCTTCTATGTTCATTTAGGATACGGGGTCCCACGTGGCCCCCATTCCCCAATTAAATTTCCTTTTAGGAAAGTTTCAAAAAAATCACAATTAGTCTTAATGGCTAATGTCGTGTGAAAATGTTAATCATTTTAAGATTATCTGCATTTCTAGTACGCAAATCAAGGAAATGGTATTAATTTTGAATTTTCAAGCATTAACTAAAGAATGAGGAGAAACAGATCTTCCTCACACTTAAATTAGAGTCATCTTTCCTGCCTGTTCAACTTGGCTGTTCATGAATATCAATTTAAGGAAACCTATGAAGGTATTACTTTTAACTCTGATGCCCAAAATTTTTCATCTTATCACAGTTTTTCATTTGAATGAGAAAAAAGAAAAAAAGATACAGAATTTAAAATGAGATGATAGGAAATTAACAATAGCTATAGTGTGTGTGTGTGTGTGTGTGTGTGTGTGTATTTCCCTTCCTTCTTTTCTCCTTTCCCCCATCCCAGTTCTTTCCTTTTGAGCAGTTTCTTTTCCTTTTACAATATCTATTACACCTTTTGGATCTTATCTACTTTATTGGCTTCATATACTAGGGAGACAATACAATGTTTACATGAGTCTGATTTATTTCACTTAATTATCACATCTTTCACGAAGTATTTCTAGGGTTAAATGTTAGAGAAACAAGCATGTGTTAAAGTTCAAAACAAAAAAATGTTTGGGTGAAATAATATAATACATACAAAATTAGACTAATTTAATTTTAAAGATATAATTTACTATGTAAACTGCTCAAAGCTAAGGTTCCTGCATTAGTTTATGATTTTCCTCGTGTTATAAATGATTTGTCACTAGAAGGACTATCTAGACGAAAAATATTTTGCTTCTTTTTCTGCTGTTGTTTTGAAACTTTTATAAAAATATTTTTGATAGGATTTTCTCTTTGTTCTCCATGTGTCACTGTGGAGATAATTTCCTGCTTCCGCATAAATAATTTGTTTTCTTCCTTTTTGTAGAATGATGTGTATAGAGGATTTCTCTTGATAGAAAAAACTTTAATAAAATGTATAGATGACTCCTGCTGATGGAAAATAAAATATGATCAAATTTGCCTATTTTTTAAATATCAGATTTAGATCTACATTTACTACTTAAAATTTTATAAACTTTTGTGTGCAATCATTTACTCTGCATTTGCGTGTTTGTGTATATCTGGTTTTGTGGTCTTTTTATATTGATTTTGTTCTATTTACATATTAACACACATTTAGTTTTGAACTGTTTTAATCTGTGTATCATATCTACTTTTTTGAAAGAGAAAAAATAAAATTATGAAAGAAAAAGTTTAGTTTTTAGAGATATTTGATATTTACAAAATTTCTAGAAATGTGTAACTCCTAATAGATATAGAACATAGTGATGCAATTCACAGTTTACTTATAAACACATTGAAAATCAGCTCATATTTCTAGTTCTAAATCTTGAAGTTATAGGTTCAGTTCAGTGACTGTCTCTGAGACATAACTTTATGTAGCCCTTGAAATATAATTCTTTCTGCTACAACAAAGGTCTACTTTACAAATATGCAGTGAGTTTATTTTAAAGAGAAATACAGCCTTCTTCTGACACTTAGCCATTCCCTCTCCAGTTTATTTCAGAATAAAGCTTATATTTTCTTCATCCATTATATCACTCCCTAGTTTCCTCAGTTTTGGAAATATGGTTTTAGAATTTGGCTAATTTTTATCACTAAGATTTTTTTCCTTTGCTGCTCCAGGCAAATCCAGATGGTGATTGTTTTGACCTGAGCATTTAGTATTCAAGGCCTGAAGATTTTACTCTGACATTTCACAGAACACTACACGTGCTTGTGAGAGTGCATCACACTCTGAGCCTCTGAATAAACCAAAGGAAGCTTTGTCCAGTCATCACACCTGCACTTTGTCCTTGCCCTGTAAAATCTGTGGTATAAAAAAAATCTCTTTATTGCTCTGTTCTCTTCAAACTATGCTAAGAAATGTAAAACATTTCTGCATAATTTAGAGGTAATTAAATGGATAGAAATGTGCTAGAAACAGGAGCATACCAGATTCTGTGATTGCTGGACCTGAATTTGTTTTTTGTCCACCAAACAAAAGGTGCAGGAAAAGCTTCACAAAAACAAAAATACACAGGGTATCATCATTCTGCATTGCCTGTTTTCTTAAAGGATTTAGGATCATGGTGATGTGACATGGTTCTCATCTTCAAAACTCCTTCTTCAGGTTTAGAGATAAAATTTATTTTCTCCTTGCTATTTTCTTGTCCTTTTTATTAAATTATACTGTAATCTATAATCTTTTGGAAAGAATGTTTTAATTAAAGACTATTTATGCATCACAAAATCATTTTTAGTATGCAAGATAATTTTTAAAATGAAACACAATGAAATCAGAATAGAGAATTATGAAATAGAGTTGAACATATAGAAATACATTACACATAAAAGGTTAAGAAATACCTGGCATTATTTCCGCTCAATTATATGTGTTTATGCAAACAGGTATACATGATTATGCTACAGTATTAAAATATACATATATGTGTGAAGTAGGATCAAACATTTTCAAAGTTGCTTATTTACTGCACAATGAGACATCATAATGTTGTATACTAAGCCAATACTTCAATATTTAAGATAGCTATTTACACATCTAATACATGTAATAGTTCTGGGATAATTTAATCAGGATATCAGAAATGCATCAAGATTGATGTGAGGTCAATCCATATTCTCAGCTTGAACCTAAGCAATAACCTCAAGTAAATCAGATTTAGATACTACCTACTTACAATTTTTCTAGGATTTGAACATGATGCTTGAAATAATCCTGAGCAGTTCTTTCAATACTATCAATTGAAACATGTTCTATGTCAAGGGCTAGTTTCCACACTGGAACTGTTGGGGGCAAGGCTGTCTGTACCTCAGATATCTAGGACAAGACCACTGCTTCTCATGAGTTTGGCAGGGCTCCATAAGTGTGCACAGCCTTGACCTTCGCTTGAGATAATACAGACAGTTTTCTCTTGTTCCTCATGAAGCCACCAAGGCAGGCTGTTCTGCTACAGATCAGATATTTTTCCTGACTGTGATTCTACCCTCCCCTTAAACTCTCTATGAACTTACTCATATACCAATTGCATAAATAAATGCGCTGCAGGTGCTGGGCAGTTCCTTTCTCCCATCAGGAGAACGGGCTCCACCTGACCTCAGCTTTTGTCTATTGACTCCTGTCTTCTTCCTCCTCCCTCAGAGTTTCAAGAGCTGCTCTGGGTGCAGCATGAACAAATCCTTGCCTTTTTGAATTTACACTCTAGTGGAAAAGATAAGTAATAAAGAACAACAAAACCAACTTTGATATAAGTAACGAAGTAGGTTCACAAGAAAAGCTATTTATAGAAATGATACAAAGCAGGATAACAGACATAAAGACAGGAACATGCACATCTATTTCAGATAGGCTAGTATAGGAATGATAGTCTCAAAGATGGTATCATAAAGGACATATGGAATCAAAAGAAAACACTTAACCAAGGTGAAAGTTAAGTATAAGCTTCATGTATTTGGCGGACATTAAAAAGGTCAGTGTGTTTGAAGTGATAGAGATGAGAGTGGATTTATTATGCAGGGAAAAGGTAGATCTCAAAACAAATACAGATTTCTTGAACTTGGTAAAAATCTAAGATACTATTTTGCCTATAATGGAAAGACATTGAGATTTTGAGGTGGGCAATAATGAGGACTATAATACATATTTGAAATAACTTTGGGATTGTCTGAAGGACAGAACATGAAACTATGTCAGAGCAGAAAATCTAATTGATATAAAATGTCCAAAATAGAATTGAAAATGTGTTCATTCTAATGTAAGTAGTCATATAGCAGCTCTAGAAACTGTGAATGCTCAGATTTGGCATTTACTCTACAGACAGAACTAATAGAACTGCTTGATTTAGGAGGAGAGAGAGAAAAAAGACAGGGGTGTTTTCAGCTATTTGGCTTGATTAAATAGGAATGCCATTTATTGAGATGTGGAAGAGTCTAGGTGAAACAGATTTGTTTTCTTTTTAAATATTATGTCATAAAGGAAATACATGGAATTGAGCTCTATTTTAAACTTGAGAATTAAGAAGTCTATTAGCTTTCCACAAGCAAACATCAGGTAGACAGTTTCATATTAGAGCAGAGGTGATTTAAAGCTTGGGAGTCAAGATTGTATGTATTATGATCATTTGACTGCTGGGTTTCTAACTCTATTTCTGAATTATTTATCCAGAACTTCTTGAACTAGCCTTTCTTCCTAGGATCTTAACCTATGGCAAAGACTCCCTCTTGGTTCTTTGATTAATTTTAGTATAATATCACATCAATTTGTTCACTCATTCATTAAATATGTATTGAAAAGTTATTTCTAAATTTGAGGCATGAGAAGATACCCTGGTAGGAGGAAGGATAGGATTGAGCTCTGCATGCCAGAGGGCTGTGACACTCAAAGTCCTAAAGAGGAAAGTCAGCATAGCAGAATGGAAAGCAGAATTTAGTGTTTTAGAGCAAAACAGAAGATATTTTAAGCAGAAGCAGTGGGTCACTGTGTCTTATGATAAATGACAGAGTTCACTAGGGATGTTCATAAGGTCAGATTCACTGTATGGTCTTGGTAAAGATCTGAGTGGAGGGAATTAAACAATGAGGTAAGGCTGACAAAACCACTGGTTTAATGATAGTATTTTTGCTGAAGAGTGTTGATTGCAGCACTTTGCAAGGAATAGAAAACGTTAATAATATGGGGAAAATATACAAGCACGTTCTTTGTTTAGCTGGGAAGAGGTAAAACTATAACCATGTTGTGTTGAATATAAACAGGAGCAAGGAATGTTTATCTTCCCTTATCCCAAGGAAAACGAATACAGTGGAAATAACTATATGGTTAAAAATCGATGCATAACAAAGGGGCACATGGTGTGGTAGGTTTTTGAAGAAATGAGCTATGCCATCTTGGAATAGAAGGGGGCAACTTGGTGAGAGAAATTGCCACAAGATTGCTGAGTGGTGCTGGATGCTTACTTCAGAATTTTGGAATTTAATGTGTATTGCAGTCGTCCTCATCCGCTGGAGTGGAGCTAAGCGGTAGTGTTTGTCTAGAATGCGCAAGGTCCTGGTTTCAGTTCCCAGCACCACACGTGCGCACTGCGTGATTTTTTGGTTTCTCTAGTCACATTTTGCTGCATACATGACGGCACAAAATAGGAAGAAAGAAAATGTGACCGAACCAGAACTGGGATGGTGTCAGGTGAAAATATCACGGATAAAAAATATCTTCAAGTAAAAAAGTTAATGCTGCATGATAGATGGACCACGAAATTGGAATAGTTTAAAATGTAACGTAAGTTTAGGAGGGAGGTAAGGACAGTATCAAAGATGGCCGAATCTATGCCAAGCAATTCCTTAGAGTAAAAATGTGGAAGGTTGTGCTCCTTTCACAAGTTGACTGCAAATATAAAAGGCATTCATTAGCGAATTTAATGCCTGGGAAATGGGTTACTTTACCTCGATGATGCCTCAAATGTATTTGTTGATAAAAAAAATAAGCTTAGGTCATTTAGTAGCCCAGTTAAAATTGAAGGAAAAATTTCTCTGGAGATGTGGTCAAGTAACTTAGGGGCCAGTGTGTTGATAACTTAGGGGCCATTCTGGGTATGGATGTTGACAGCACAAAAGATGATGAAAAAATATTTCTGGGAAGAAAGACAGTAATCGGTGTGTTTGTTCTCTCATTGAGGGAAGAGGATGACTTCTTCTCGGCTGTCTCTCTCTTCCTACCTCAGAGAGTGGAGGGTAGTACTATGTGGAACTTTCCTGTTTTTTGAAGGAGACAAGAGGGCAAATGTTCTATAAATTAGGGCAGTTATTTTTTATTTTAAAAGTAAAGAAACGAAAACATATTAACAGACAGCCATTTACAAAGTAGCACAAGAATAGTACAATCAAAACTGGATTACAGACAAGGTGGCAGGGAATTAACAATGGTTGTTGTATTACATATTGATAACTTCAAAGTGTATACTCAGGAAAACAAATATAGACATGCAGGACTGATCAAACAACTAACTGTTCACTGTTCCTTACAATAAAGTGACAGAAGTCAGTAGTAAAACTGTGTTAGCTATCCTGCACATACATACATGCGTGCATAATTATCCCCTTCTTCCTTTTCTCTTTCCCCCTATCCCAGGTGCTCTTTACATTTGAGCAGTTTCCTTTCATTTCACAATGTTTATTATACCTCCTAACTTATATTCACACTTTCAGGTTCTTACACTAGTGATAAAATACATTGCTTACACATGCACATCTGATTTATTTCGCTTATGAGTATGGTCTCTAGTTGTGACCATTGACCTATAAAAGCCTCAAGTTTGTCTTTCTTTATAGCTGGGTAATATTCCATTACATGAAAATGCCACAATTTTTTTTTATCCAATCTTCAGTGGATGGACATTTGGGTCATTTCCATGATTTAGCTATTACAAATTGTGCTGCTATAAACATGGGTACACATATATCACTGTGATACGATGTTTTCAGATCTTCTGGGAAAATACCCAGAAGGGGAACAGCTGGATTGAATGGGACCTCTAGACCTAGTTTGCTGAGGAATCTCCAGATCAATCTTCACAGTAGTTTCACCAGTCTGCATTCCCACCAGCAGTGGAGAAGAGTTCCTATTTCTCCACAGCCTCACCAGCATTTGTTATTGGTTGATTTATTAATGATAGCCGGGTGAGATGCAATCTCAATGTTGTTTTAATTTGCATTTCTCAAATGACTAATGATATTGAACATTTTCCCATGTATTTATATGCCATTTGTATTTCTTAATCTGAGAAGTGTGTCTTCATCTCAGATGCCCATTTTAGGTTTGGGTCTTTGAATTTGGAGAGGTTCATGTTTTTTAATTCTTTATATGTTCTAGACAGAAGACCTTTGTCTGAGGGACAGCCAGCTAAGTTTTTTTTTTTCCCAATTTGTGGGTTTTCTTTTTAATCTGCTGATGATTTCTTTAGATGTGCAAGAACTTTTCAGTAAGATGAGGTCCCAGTTGTCGATTCTTTGAAGTTTCCCTCAGTTCTTTTTTTTTAAGCTCTAGGATTTCTTTAGGGGAGTAGCATCATCACTTTCTGGAAATCTGGATGGATTTTCATCTAAGCAGGAATGTGGCAGAGGCATTCAGAGCCACGTTACTCTGATACAGTGCATGAGCTACCCAGGCTGCATGGAAGGGTTTCTATGGATGTGACAGCATGTGGTGCTGGGTGACTATGATGGCTCTTCAGCTTTGTATCAAAATAGGCAGTGTATACTATCTAGAAGGAATTTTAAAAATCAGTGTATTGTGAATTATTGATGAAAAGGATCCTGAGTTTCAGAATATATCTAAGTTTCACTCATTGCTAATTAAAGTTATGTAGAGATAGTGACTTGCTAAACTGAGAAAGGGATTCGGTGGAAATCAAATTATTAGAACAATTGGCAAAGTGTTTTAGGGATATAAGGTATGATTATAAAATATTGATAAATATTTAAATTTAAAAATATACTATAATAAAGACAATAAAGAGTCAGGTTTAGAAAGAATAATGGAGACTTTCAGAAATTGTTTTAAAGGACTAAATTTCTAGTGGTAAATTATGAGAATTTTTCTCAGAACTTTTCAGGGGAAGATGAAGGAATCAGGTGTACATGTAGCTTTTTCCTTCTTGAGCTACGATCAGTCAATTTATTTCTCATGGAGAGCCCAGGAAATCAAGGTGAACAAAGCATGTCTTAAAGGGAACTTAGGTTGTTTACTAAAAGAATGTTAGTAGCAAAAGAAATGAAAGGGATACAGGTAATCCTTCTCATTCTACTGGCTAAGTTACAGGGAAATACATGTGTGCTTTATTCAAACCAAAGCAACAGATTTGATTCTAGAACTTAAACCTTCCATTTCCAAATTTTTGCATTTCTTTTTGTAAGACTGTGAATCTTTATATATTATCTCTTAAAATGAAATTTTTAGTTACATTAGCTATATATTTTGTATTTGTTTTCCAATCCATTTTAATTTAAAGTTGCTCATATCTTACAGTCAATGTTAGGGTCACTAATGGTTAATGTATTCAATTTTTTCATTTTCAAAAAGAAAAAAGTTAATCGGTACTTCACATATTATTCTTCAGGGTGATGTCTTCAGTCACTTCATTTCTTGAGTGACATTTTGCGTTATTTATATAAAGATTATCATACATATAGATTAATTAGATTCATTTCTGTCTTTGTTCTATAATATCAACTAATATTTTAACTCAATTGATAGGTACAATTTTTCTGTAAAAGTCAGCTAGTAAATATTCAGGCTTGAAAGTGCACACATGATCTTTGGTGTATATTCTTTCTTCTTTTTCTCCTCTTGTCCTCTTCCTGTTCTTTATTTCTCTCTTCTTGCTTTAAAACATTTAAACATGTAAAAACCATTCCAATTTTGTTTATGTTACTGATACATGAGAATTACACTCATCTTTTGGAATAGTACATGTACATACTTCATCTTGACCGTTCACTCATCCATCAACCATATGAAACAGACATTGGACTGGATTTGGGCATAGTGGGAATTTGCCAAATCTACCTTAGAGCTGTGTCTAAGTACGTTAGATGAAATCATTTGAAAGACTGATTTTTTCTCTTATGTTATGAAATTTATTGTTCTTTATACTAATTATGAAAGGTAAAAATTTGGTTACTATTTTTACAAATTGGCCACTTTAATTTTTTTTGCTGAGAATTGTGATATTTTATTTATTCCATAAATTTAGACCCAGGATTGATAACCATTTAATCATTAAAGATTTATAATCAAGTTGTTAGAATGTGTAAGAGAAAATTAGAAAAACATTTAAAAATGTATTTAGTTAATTTCTAACACCAGTTTACTAGGATGTATAAAAAAATGTTTTGTTCTCCAATTCAGTACCTGGCCATTCTGTTCAACTACTGATGTTCCTTTGTATCATTTTATTTTAATGCTTTCAAAAATATATTCCAGATTTATTGAAGTGCATTTATTGAAGTGAATTTTATTTATTATAAAATAAGAGAAAGAAATCAATCTTTCAAATGATTTAATCTAACATGTACTTAGTCACAGCTCTAAGGTAGATTTGGCAAATTACCACATATGTGCAGAACTGATTGGATTCTGGTAGCATTGATCCACTTCTGATTATAATTAAAGTATCATTTTATTCATTTTATAACTGATTTACATACTATGGTTGTTTACATCGACATTATTTTAATTTTTTCACAAACTTTTATTCACAGAGTGTAATATGCAGACACTTGGAATTAAACATTTGCTAAGCAAGTTTATTTCAAAAACTCTATTTCTTCTTTTTTTATTTTTTGCTTGCTTGTTCTTGTCTTGCTTTAGCAATAAGCTGCACTCTCAGTCAGCAAGATAGTTTTTATGTGGTTTAATTTTCTCTCAAAAAAGAAACAATGAAAAGAAACAATCTTTAATTTTTGGTCCTTAAAATTTTTCTTTTTTTCACTATATTCTCTCAATAAAAAAATGTTTAGCTATTAAAAATGGCTGTTATTATTGATTGAGTTTTTCTCAATATTAAGGAAATCTAAGAAGAACATTTAGTCTTTTTATGCCACCAGTCCTTTGAGAATCTAATGAAATCTTAAATCTCTCAAAAAAAACTACCTAAAGTTTATATCTAAAACTGCTTACAGTACAACATCATCAGTTCTGCAGGTGTCTATGAATTATGTCCACATTCTTCTCAGGATTGAGGGGCATTTTTAATAGTCTCTTTCCTTAAGATTGTTTGATGTATGATCAAAAAATATGGCAAATGGTTAAGGTTTATAAAATGTATATAATAAAAGGCACATTGCCATGAATCTCTCACAAAATATTCTCTCTTCCTTTGACCACACTTAGCACATTATCACTGCTACTTTATGAAGCAGTTGTGGAAGTCCTCTTTAGAGAGTGTCTTTTGGCAGCTGCCTGGAGACCGTGATGATTGAAAATGTTTATGGACATTGCTGTCAAATGAAAACACTACCATGTAATAGTTAATGCTTAAAATTTTATGTATTTTGACCAATTTTGTGTGCTTACATCTGGTGATATGAGGAACTGATTTGAAGACCAATATGCAAAGGAACAACCATTGGTGAATATCTATCATCTTGTTTAGTGAAACTCTGTATTATCTCTAATGCTTTATTTAGTAATTATTATTCTCTTTAATGTTTTGAACCATCTTCCATTCTTACATCAGTAATCTGAGCAATGCCTATCATTTTGTTCTGAAACCTGGTATCACTTTTAATGTTCTTGCTTTGTTTTGTTTATGTCTGTGATGTTGGTATGTTCCCATTGTACTTTTTTTTCTTTTTACTACTCTGTTAAAAAACAAAACACTACCATGTGTCCCAATCCACTTGATTCCTCAGATCTGGCACAGTGTCATTTCTGGCTCCTCCCCAAAGACAAAATCTCCAGAAGAGGTAAATTTTTAAATTACTTCTAGACATTGAGGTGAACATGGCAGCGTAATTTAAGACACTCATGAAGAAGCTTTCCGACTTGCTTCAGAAAGTGGCAAGAACAGTGGGATGATTGTGCTCTTAATGAGGGGAGTATTTTGTGAAGAATGAATGACAATGTTTTATTGTAGTATATTTTAAAATGTAAATGTTTACCATATTTTGTAACCATACCTTACATCTCTAAAACATTTTGCTAACTGGTCTAGTAGTTCGGTTTCATTGAGCCCCTTTCTCAGTTTCACAAGCCTCTGCCTCTACATAACTTTAATGAGCAATGAGTGAAACTCAGATTTAGTCTGAAACTCAGGGTCCTTATTTCATCAATAATTTACCAATACATTAGTTTTTAAATTTCCTCCTAGATACTATACAATTCTTATTTTGTTACCAAAGCTGAACAGCCTTCATAGTCCAATTTCATTATTACCATTGATATTTTCCAAAGATGACTAAAAATTCCAAAAACTTACCGACTCACAGTAAATTATAGTTATTAGGCAAATATCACTGGTATCCATTCTACTGCTTGAATCCTCATTTCATTTGCTACATTTATTTTGACATAATTTTTTTATAAGTATTTTTGGTCCTCTGAGAGATTTTGATACTTAATCAGTTTTTATTAAGGATAAAATAATAGCCAGGCATGGTGGTGCAGGCCTGTAATTCCAGCATCTGGGAGGCTGAGGTAGGAGGATGGTTGTGAGTTTGAGACCAACCTGGGCTACAAAGTGAGCTCAAGACCAACCTGAACTGCACAGCGAGACCCTGTCTCAAAGAGGCAAAATTAAATAAATAAATCATAAACAAGATGCATACAGACTTACCCTTATCATGCACACAGCATATGTTCTAAAACATAGGGAGTGTGGTGAGAACAAGAACACTTTATAAGAAAATAGTCCTCATAAAGAAAGATAGAATAATTACCCTACTTATTTATTTATTGGGATTTAGTGTGCAAAGTATTTTTCTGTGTGCCACGGATCTAGTAATGTACTGCACAAACAAACATGCTTTCCCCAATAGGGACTTAGGTCCAAATAATATATAAGCAGGACAGGAGGGGTCTCAAAGTAAAGCAGAGCTTCACTTTAGGTGAAAATAAAGCTGAGTTCCAGTGATAAGTAACACCAGTCATGGAAGTTTGGCCAAGGACAGGATGTTCCAAACAAAGGAAAAGCACTTATCACAGTTATGGCTGTGCAGATTCATGAAGTTCTCTGCACCTAAGGTACCGAAGACAAAGAGAAGGATTTAATTGTGGTTTGTTTCTGTTTTTATTTCTACTGGGGATTGAGCCCAGGACCTTCTTACTGACCTATATCCCTAGACTTTAACAAGATGAGATGAACGGAAAGAAGAAGTAAGACTAGATAGGAATTTGTAAAGCAGAGTGTAGAATGGATTTTTTTCTAAGTCAATGATAGTTATTCGGAAGATACAGCTAGTCACTGTTTTATAATTTAAAAAATGGTTCTAGGCCCTCTGTGTAGGATAGAAATAATTGCTATTGGTGCATCTCTATTCATTTCTAAATGACAATGCTAGTGGCACTTATGCATGTTTTTTAACAACTCATGTGCATAAAAGTGTCCTAAGCGTCATATAGCACAACCCAAGGTGCTATATAGCTTACATGTTCATTATCTGTGGGGAACCGAGTAAGAGAAGAAGTCACCTAGAAAGCTTATACATTAGTCAAGACATGAAGTCAGGCTATTTTGCATTAATACAGAAGTAGTGGAAATGGAAATAAGCCATTCAATGAAAGGACATTTGCAGGGTGGGATTAACAGAATTAAACTGCGGTTTTTGTTTTTGGTTTTTATTTGTACTGAGGGATACAACCATAGCCTCTGCATTTACTTTATGTCCCCAGACTTTTACTTTTAAGACAGGGTCTAAGTGTCTAAATTGCTTGCGCTTGGCTTGCATTTCCCTGCCACAGCTTTCCAGCACTACAATTACAAACTTGTGTCACCACACCCAGCTTTGACTAAATACTTAATGGGAAGTCCTGGAGGGAATTCAACTGGGGTTCTTTTTCTTTTAATTAAACTATCATGTATGTGCTGGAAGTATTTATAAGTTGTGGAATATGACAAAGAAGAGATCTAAGTGATGGAACTGGGCACAAAGGAAAAACTCTTTCCTGCTGTATTTATTTTCAGAACCATATTAAATGGCACTGTAGAGACCTTCAATATGGAAATAAATATTTCAGTGTGAACTTCTGTCCAGAAAAAAGCACGGTCAGGACCAAGGTTTGGGTGTATGAAGCCAAGCAGAGGAAAAACACGAATAAAGCAGATTTGGAGCAGGGAGGTGGTGATGTAAGAGTGGAATCATGTCCTGCCCACTTGCTCTAAAAGACCAAAGTGCCCAGTTGCGTTCAGTGTAACTTGAGTAGTCCGGAGACTGTGTGCTCTGGTAACAGGAGCTTGTCATGACCTTGGCAGATGGTCTCAAACTGTGGCAAAAGAAGTTGGGTTGAAGATGAGTTGAAACTGTTTTCCCACAGTCCTTCTTTCCATCTCTGTACTGCCCTTCACATATCAAGTGTATTTGACAGAGTCAGTGACCTGACTTGAAATTTTTTTCTAAAATTTCTGTCCTACGTATTTTTTTGCTAATTTCTATTGAATTGTCTATTACTTGTCCTATAGTGTATAATTATTCTTATTCTAATTTTCAAGATAGTTTGCTTTCAAAACAACCCCAAAATCCATGATTCTAATATCTTCCAGAGATGCTCTGTACTGACATTAATGTCTTCAGTCTACTTAAAGAGAAGACATTTTCAGAGAAGTTTCTGTTTTTTTTTTTTAAACATGGCTTTTCTACTTAGATTTTTTTCTTAAAGTAACCCAGAAAACTGTTTCCCAAAATATTTTCATTCAAGTTAAACTGAAACTTTTTAAGATTCCCAAATCCTGGCTTGAAAATGGAACAAAGGCATTTTGCCCTTGAAGTATTTTACAGCATTGGATCATCTTTTTGGTCTTCTGAAATCTAAAACCCTCTCTTGTCTGGTCATGATCTGAGGTCACTTGTCTTTCTTCTCCGTAACTCCTGACTTGACAATGAGTACTGGCCTGTCTTATCAGAAACAAGAGATTACATAGTTCCTAAGCATAGACAGTGTGCACCAAAGATTTTCCTCTAATGCTGTGTTCCAGCCAGCTTGCTCCTTCCTGGATTTCTCACGTACCGTTATTTTTAATCACATATAGCCACTACCATCTAATACCTTACTTCCATCCTGACCCTACACTAAAGCTGTACGACTCGTAGCAGTCCTTTAAAACCCAGACACAGGCATAATTTTACTTTTGAGGCTGTACATGTCACATGTGCAATATCCTTGGGTCCAGAAGCTTTCATTATAACTACTGATTGAAAGCTTTCTTACTTTTCTTTTTCTGCAGATTTATTATGTTGCCTATAGGAACCTAGGATTTTTTATAAAAATGTTTTGCAAATGGTAAAATTATTAACACGAGCAGTTTTTCTGATCAGAAATTCTGATTCAGTGTGTCTAAAGTAGACCTTAAGAATATATGTTTCTAAAAAGACAGATAATAATAGAAATAGGAACACAGATCTTTTACAGTTGGGAAGGGGTTAAAAAGATCAAAGGTGGGGAAGAGAATGAGGATGAAGATAAGCATTAAAATGTGTTATGTGCATGTACCAGCTCCATACAAAGAGCATAAACATTATGTACTGCAAACCTATTAATAAAAACTTCATGTTAACCTATTTTCCCAAATAACTTGGTACATATTGTCTAAGGACCCAATTTTGATGAATAAGAATATGTATTTTAAAGATTTACTTTCTTAGGACCAAATTTTGATAAATACTACCTAAAAAGACAGAAAAACTATTATACAGAGAGTCTGTGACTAATGATGGTGTATTTCACTCGTGCATGAGGTTTTTACTTCTCAATAGTAGGAAAGCAACAGGCAGTCACTATAATCCATATTCAGATTTTGAATTTTGGATTTTGGGCTAGCAGAATGTGGCAAAATAGTCTTTCATGGGGCTGGGCAGCAACAGAGAGGCTCAGGCCCTAACCAGCTGCCTCATGATGAGGATAAATACCCAATACCTCAAAATGTATCATGATGCTAAGCTGCAATGTTTGGTAGCTTTGGTATATCAAATACGTTTTCAGCTTATGAGATTTTCAACTTGTCACAAGTTACCCAGGTGCAAACCCCATTCTAAGTAGAAGAAAATGAATATATTGTTTTCTTTGGGGATTTTTAATTAAATCTTAAAACCATTAAGGCATTTCAAACTTTGTGGGAGAAAAGGTTAAGTTACTCTCATAGGAACAAGCAGAAAGACTGTTTTTTCATTATCAGTGACTAAATAAGGACTGAAGATAATCCTCAGCAAGAGCTGTTTTCACAAATTTAAGCATATTGATTTCTTATCAATGTCCCAGTGTGACATTAAAATGAGGTTGAATGAGTCCACAATCTCCCCATTAGGACCAGGGCCTACTCCTGTGTCTGACATTCAAAGCCAACACCTAAGGAAGTTGCGGGTCTGCGTTACCTTCCTCTCTCCTGGCAGGACCGTGCTGCTTATTCTGTCTCTCGTCTCAGTTCTGATTCCTGTTACCTCCTTGCCCTTCCGTGCTTCCCTGAGGAATGGTACTTCTTCAGCAGTAGCTCTCTATGAACTTGCTTGTTGGAAGTCCTCTCCTTCTTTGTGTTACCTTCATCCTGGGTCTTTTTGAGAACAATAATACCCCTGTAACTCTCTTAAGTGAAGTTTTTGTGCTTTGCGATACTGGGTACCTCAGGGTCTAGAGGTGAAGTTACCAATGATTTCTAGCTCTAGTTACTGATCAAGGCCCTCAATCTCCTAAGTTTGATTTTTAATCTTTTTTGAATTGAGGCTCACCAGCACTAGCACCTAACATTTCAGGAGTACCTCAATCCACCCCATTCTAGATTTACTGTTAAATGTCCACTTCCCCGAAGGGCTGTTATTGGCTAATATCTATGGTGTCTTCAATGACTTCTTTACCTTTTGATATTCACTTTACTTGAACTCCCTGTGGAATAAGATACTCTTCACTTCCTTCCTTCCAGAAATTCACTCACCTGTGACTCACCTGTGAGTCACAAGGGTATTTTTTGAGTACTACTTTTTTCTTTGGTTTTATTTTTAATTTTTTTATTCTAAAAATTGAAAAAAAAAACTATTTCAAGTGGACCTCACTTGCAGTTGATAGCCAAATTTTAAAGAAGGAGAAAAACTCAGCTGGGTTAACTGGTTTCTTAAAATTCACAGTGCTAGCAAGGGACATGAAAAATTACATCCTATTACTACATAATTCCAAGTAAAGCATCTTGACCACTATATTTTAGGGTCTCTTTTATTTTGGGAAGGTTGTAGTTCAGTATTAAATAGAGATTGCTTGAGCAGCTGGGCAGTAACAGAATAATTCTGGAAACAGAAGGGACATTTGGATGGTGCAAACGCCTACTGTTTTAGAAGATAAACCTCACTTAGATCTTCCACATTATGACTGATGATCCTCCAGTGACATTCTTCTGTACCAAACTTTCAGGCAAAAGCAGCAATAGTTATTTTGAGAAAGCAATAAACAAACAAATAATATGTACCAAATAGGTAGGGACTAAAAGTAATTGTCTCTTTCTGAGGGTTAATTTGTTGCAGTCTCTTCCCTTTAAAAGTGTTACATTTTCTGTGCTATTTCTTGGTGTCTTTTCCAGCAGTGTGGTCTCATGCTTGATACCTGCCCATCAAAAAATAATGTGACTTACGTTAGTTCTAGATTGTTTATGTTACTTCCAGACAATATGAACTTGAAGTTTGTTACTACTGTTTTCAAAATTATTATGTAATAAAGAAAGTTGATTCCATACAGAATTTCTAGTCACACAGTTTAAAAATGTAGAGGCATTGAATCACAATCCTGTGAAATAACACCACCCATATAGTTTGCCTTTTTAATTTCCAAATATTCAAATTATGTTTCTTTCTTGCCACAAAAATATTAATTAAGTCAATTAGAAACAGATATTTGGCCTTACTCTGAGTGAAAACTTACTAATAGTAACTTACTTTTTGCCCTTGTGAATACAGCTCTCTAATACACCACCAGGGAGTAAATTCAACTTTGTGATAATTTGGATTATTAGGTATTTAAAAATAAAACCTCAGCTAGAGTTGCACTTTTAATACAAACAACATTCTATTATGTTGTCAGCTCCCCAAGGAGAGTTACTTTCTTTCCTGGGAGTAGTTTTTCTATTTACACAACTGATATCCAAAGAAAGAATTTTAGGCAATGATACCCATACTGTCACAAAGGCAAAGCTGAGATAGATCTACGTGAAAATGAGATGAGAGGTGCAGGATTTGAAAATGAAAAGACTGGAAATCTGTGATACTTTGGAATGAAATGTATTTTAGTGTTTCCTTTTGTTTTTAGACTCACTATGACTTAGAAGGACTCCCACAAGAAGACAGGAGGAAAGAGATATTCATCAGCCAGATAAGAGTACATTTAAATTAGAGGCTTGTTTTTTATGTTGCTATTGCGGAAATCCAGTTAAGTGCAATGTCTAGTGATGGAGACAACAAAGAATGATAGGGAATTTATTTTTTCTCTGACTTTTCTCATTTTATATGAACACTAGATAAAACACAATTTCTGTAAGAAAAAGAAATTGACTTTTTCTCACGTTTAATTATGCATCAAAAATATCTTCATCATGAAACACATTCTGGCCTGTACAACTTGACACCAATTGCAAATCCTTATAAACATCATATATTTTTATCTTTTGATCTTTGAATCTATTACTAATAAAGGTATTCTTTCTTTCTCAAAACTGCTTATAAACATGCCTTTGTTAGGTGTTAATATTCTTTTACTTTATCTGTAATAGAACGTAATAGCACTACACACACAAAAGTTATATGTGTTTTTATTTATAGTCACCTAAATATTCTCTATATTTTCTGCACTATTAAAAAGAAAACCTACAAACCAAGACAAAGAAACAATTCAACAAATATTGTCTAATGTTTCAGGGAGAATGAAAGTGAATCTATAGGAGAAAATATTATATTAGTATTATACTTAGAAAATGTACAACTCTTCACTTGAACCGAGCTCTATATTTTAGATAAGTGTTTTCTTATCAATTCCACTGAATCCTCACATGTGTCCCATGAGCCAGGGAGAGACAGCACTGGCGCTGCCGTTTCCATAGAATGCAGTGTGGCCTGAAGGTGCTGGGATGAGTGGCTCAAGGTCCCAGGCAGTGCACTGCAAACAACCTCGGCCTGCTGATTGCAAAGTGAAGCGTACTTTTATTAACTACAGCTGCCAGATCACTATCTACATTTGCGAAAATAATTAGGAATAATGGAAATAATTGGAATGTTATAGTGTAATATAAACCTGCATAAATATATGTATTGTATATCTACCTCTGCCCAACTTTAAAACAGAACAGTAATATACACTTACCACATTTACCTTTCCTGGCAATATTTTTGGATTAAGTAATTTTAAACAAACAACTAAAAATATGATTACATGTATTACTGGTTGACTATTATTCTTGCCACAGGCAGTAGTTTGTCAGCTGCACATGAATCTTGACTGTCTTATTAAATTATAATGCCAATTAGTGCATCTAGATATATTTTGACTAGCTCTGCACTTACGGCAACTATGAATTGTCATTGGCTGGTGATGGTTACAAATACTGTATCCATGACTGATAATGATACAGTATAATTTCATAGAAATTATAAAAATAATAATCCCCAAATCATAGTGACTGATTAAAAAAACAGTCTCTTAAAAGTCTCACAGAATCCTTATCCAAGAGTTTTCAATGAGCCTGGGCTTCATTCATAGGAAATTTCTTTAAGTACCTGGAGAAAATAAAGACTTTTTATTAACCTAAGTAGCCTATGACAAATAAAACATTTTCCACTGATGAATATTAGGAGACACAATTTAGTACTAGAAGTTTTGTCATCACTGAGAATATTGGTATTGAAATATAAAGAAATTTGTTAAAAGTCAATCAAACCACTGTCTTTCTCTGGCTCATAGGACATATGTGAGGATTCAATGGAATTTACAAGAAAACACATCTAAAATGTAGAGCTCGGTTCAAGTGAAGAGTTGTACATTTTCTAAGTATAATACTAATATATTATTTTCTCCTATAGATTCATTTTCATTCTCCCTGAAACATTAGACAATACTTGTTGAATTGTTTCTTTGTCTTGGTTTGTAGATTTTCTTTTTAATGTGCAGAAAATATAAAGAATATTTAGGTGACTATAAATAAAAACACGTAACTTTTGTGTTACTTTCTGTTACATTCTATTACAGATAAAGAAAGAGAATATTAACACCTAACAAAGGCATGTTTATAAGCAGTTTTGAGGAAAAAGACCTTTATTAGTGATAGATTCAACTGACCAAACTTTAGTATCATGAGTGACTGGGGGGATGGTTGCTGTACAATCTTGCATTTTTGTTAAGAGCCCAGAAGTTTTTTAGAGATAATGTCACTAACAACAAAAGAGAAATTTTTTATATTGGCACAGTATTTTGGTGGAATGATGTTGTGATAGTAGGTGACTTATTTTCTAGAAAATTTGTTGTTTCTTTAGTTAGGAATCAAATTAACAAAAGAAGCAAAAGATCTATACAGTGAAAATTATACTGCTCTGTAAAAAGAGATGGAAGAGAATGTCAGAAAATAGAAAGATATTCCTTCCTCTTGGATAAGAGGGACTAACATTGTAAAAATGGCCATAGCCTCCAAATTGTTGTATAAATTCCATGCAGTCCCAATTAAAATATTATTAGTATACCTCACAGATCTAGAGAAAACTTTCTTAAAATTTACCTGGAACCAGAAGAGTTTTATAATAGCAAAAGCAATCCTGGAAAACAAAGAAAAGGCAAGAGGCATCAGAATTCCTGACTTGAAATTATACTATAAGGCTACTGTGATAAAATGAGCATGGCACTGGCACAAAAACAGACCTGGATATCAATGGAACAGGTTAGAAGATGCAGACACAACTGCAAACATACCCAGCCACCTAATCTTTTACAAAGGGGCCAAATGAACTCACTGCAAAAAAAAGATAGCCCCTTTAATAAATGGTGCTGGAAAAATTGGCTTGCCACCTGCCAAAGGCTAAAAATAGACCTAAGTCTATCACCATGTACCAAATTTAGGTCAAATGAGTTACAGATCTCAATAATAAAACAGAAACACTAAATCTATTGGAAGAGGAAGTAGGTAGAAATCTTGAAGACATGGGGGTGGGCAGAGAGTTCAAGAGCAAAAACCAAACTGCACGGGAAACACTTCAAAGAGTCAACAACTGGGACCTCAACTTATTGAAAAGTTTTTGCACATCAAAGTAAATCACTAGCACAGTAAAAACAAAACCCATGAATTAGAAAAAAAAATTATAGCCAATTTCCCTTCAGACAAAGGACTTCTAACTAGGATATATAAAGAATTAAAAAAAACTCAGGCCCCCAAAATTCAAAAACCAACTCCAAAAATGGGCATCTGAGATGAATACACACTTCTCAGATGAAAAAATACTAAGGAATAAATACATTAAAAAATGTCCAACATTATTGGTCATTTAAGAAATGCAAATTAAAATAGCATTGAGATTTTATCTCACCCCAGGAAGAATGGTTATCCTGAAGAAATCAACAAACAACAAATGCTGGATAGGTTGTGGGGAAAGAGAAGCCCTACTCCAACGCTGGTAGAAGGCAGATTGGTGAAATCACTGTGGAAATCAGTTTGGAGATTCCTCACAAAACTAGGTTTGGAAGTCCCATTTAACCCAGCTATTCCCCTTCTGGATATTTTCCCAGAATTAAAAACATCATACCACAGTGATATATGTGCACCCCTGTTTATAGCAGCACAATTTGCTATAGCTAAATCTTGGAAACAACACAAATGAACATCAACTGAAGAACAGATAAAAAAAAAGATGTGATAGTTTTATACCATGGAGTATTATGCAGCTATAAGAAAGATAAACTCGAGGCTTTTGTAGGTAAATGGAAGCAACAGACACCATACTCATAAGTGAAATAAATCAGACATACATGTGTAAACACTGTATTTTCTACCTGATGTAGGAATCTGAAAGAGTAAGTAAAATTCAAAATATACAACAGATGATTTGAAAGGGAAAGAAATTGCTCAAAGGAAGGAACAACTGGGATGAGGGAAAGAAGAAAAAAGAAAAAAGAAAGAAAGCAATCCATATATATATATATATATATATATATATATATATCTGGGATAACCATACTGTTGATGTCTGATGATGTATTGAAGGGAACAGTTAATGCTTAATGCTTAAAATTTTTTATGTTCTGACTCATTTTTCCTGCTTATATCTGATAATCTGATTAACTGATCTGAAGACAACAATATGCAGTGGAACAGACCCTGGTGAATTCCTATCATCTTGTCTAGTGAAAATCTGTATCATCTGTAATGTTTTATCTAATAGATATTTTTTATTCTCTTTAATGGTTTCAACAATCTTCCATTCTTACATCTGTTCATCTGAGCAGCATAGTGGAAGATAATAATATGTAATATAACAACCATTTTTAATTCCTATTATTTTGTTTTGAAACCCTGTATCACTTTTAAAGTTCTTGCTTTGTTTTGTTTATGTTTGCCATGTCGGTATGCCGCTATTGTTATTTTTCTTCTTTCTTTTGCTACTCTCTTTAAAATAAAAAAAAGAAAATTTGGTTTTTTAATGTGTATGCTTCTTTATAAAAATATATCCTTTTATTAATACACATTTGCAGTATGTAAATGATTACACTTGTATGTGTAAAAACATACAAACTTACATTGGTAAATAACACATCTTAATTCTTTTTCACCCCCTTTCTGAACCCTTCCCTTCATCCCTTTCCTGACTCTTTATAGTTCACACCTTATAAGAACACTGCTTATCATTGTTCAGGAGTTGTGTTCCTAGTCATGACATAACAATAAATGTGCCTCATCTTTATAAGGTCTGTTGAATACAGTGTAGAGAAGTGACCCTCAAACTCTGGTGTCTCCCAGGATTGCATGATAAGCTAATTGAAACACAGCTGGCAACCTCCTCCTAGAGCTTCTGATGTAGTACATCTGGAATTAGACCCAACAATTAACATTTCTGCTATGATCCTGAATGATATTAATGGTAATTATGGTCCAGCATCTACTCTTTGATAACCACCAGAGTAAGAGTTAATAGTAGGGTTTCTAGGGCCAGACTGTCTAAATACAGGTTTCTTTTCATCACCTAGAAGCTGGTTTACCTTCAATGAGTTTAACATTTTTGTTGTTTTATTTCTCTCATCAGTTCAGTGGGTTGAACGCCAATATCTAACTCGCAGGACTATTGTAGAACATTACCTGAAACAGAGGAAACAGTCAACAGAAGTTGGCTATCTTAATTGGTTTTAGATTTCCATTTGACTCTAAACTCACAAGCATAAACAAAAATATTGTTCTATTAATAGACCAACTGTATTCATAATGACTCTGCTACCTAAATATGGGAAAGGTAACACCTGGCTCAATGTACTTAATGTTAGCAAACATATTCTAAGAAAAGTTTTTATGGACTAAATGTATCTAGGGGAGGTAAAGGATTTAAAATTATGTCATTTAAGGTGAAGAAATATTCCTGTAGAAGGTAATCATTGTTAGTAGTACCATAATTTTGCTAAAACAGTCACACTATTCTGTGTATTCCAAAAATTCCAAATATATTTGCCTTCACATTAAGAATATTATATCAATCATAATATTATAAATGAATGGACTTCACCATGTGCTTGTATATTTCTTGTTAGTGATGCTGTTGAAAAAAAAGTGACCTTTTATTATAAGGTGTGGAGCGTCTTATCTTACACAAAAGACTGGGTTACTTTACCTTTTAGGAACTTCTTCCTTGGTTCTGCGGAATTTGTCTTTATCTCTAACCCTTTGTTTTCAGGAAACAGACTATATTTTGTGTCTAGGTACCAATGATAAAATAAGATGTGGCAAAAAAAATTGTTGATTTTATCTGGTAAATTCTGCCTACTTGGTCTCACAAGAAGTAAAATCTTAATTATATCAGTTCTGCTGCTTAAATACCAGTCTGACACTACTGGACTGAACTGTGGCAAATTACACTGTCCATAATTTCCAATCATGCCTGATTCTACTATTGTTGTGTAAACATGAGCTGCATTACCTTAGCATGCCCACCCGGCTCACTGCAGTGTAGATCTGCTAGTACAGAGAGGAGAACAAGGTCTCCTGGTGAAGAGGTTTTTGAAATGGTGAAAAAAAGAAGCGATTATGAAAATGACTTTTCTTAGGGGATATTATCTGTCACCAAGCACTGCTATTAATAGTAATTTTCCCTCTGTGAAGCATCTATCTAAGAATATTTGATAAAAAATTCATTCATTTTATTATGCTATTGTCAAATCATACTCATGTTTATCTGTTTCCCTCCAGATAAAAAAGGCAGTTGTTAAATAAATTTTCTGTGAGTTGTGACAGGGAAAGACATGGATCAATAAACCACAGGAAAAACAATTTTAAAGAGTTTATAGTCTAATGATTGTTTGTGTGGAAGAGTATGGAGAATAGTGGTTGTGGAAGAGTGCCAGATATTGTACCGAGTACTGTTAGCACTTTAGTATATTTCAATAAACTCTTGCTTTTAATTAGTATAATGGTGGATAATTACACCACGGGTTTGTTTATGAACTATATATAAGTTCTCCATGGACTAGAAAAGAAAATTTCTCTTTGATAAGTAGATGCAAGAATCAAAATGTACTAAGATGTTGTCTTAATTACTTTTCTTATTGCTGAGACAAAACACCCAACACTCAATGTTAAAGGAAGAAAGCTTTATTTAGCTCACAGTTTGTGGAGGTTTCAGTCCATAGTTGGTTGAGTCCAAGGCAGAATAGGATGTGGCAGAGGGGCAACCGTTCATGGCAGCAGCAGACACCAAAAGCAACAAGAGAGGAGGGGAGAGCAAGCCTCTTTCCATCCCCTATATTGTACGCAGGCTACCTGCCCTAGGGCGGGTATAACACTCACTACCTTAATCTCAGCATTAGACCATGAATCATTCACAAACTCTACATTCAGGGCCTTTAAAAGGCCCACCCTCCCCATAACCACATATGGCTTTCTGGGGACATCTAGACATAAACTGTGATACATGTGTCAAATCCTTATGAATGAATGAATATAATCATAATATACTGTAAGCATGTATTAATAAATATAAAAATTCAAATAAGGCAAAACAAGTTAAATCATGGAAAGAAAAAATATGTATTCAGTAAAAGGCAGAATTACTTCTATATATAGAACCCATATTCAAAAATTAATGAACTGCAGTGAATATGCTAGGAAAGAACATGTTTTTCAAAAGAGGACTCAATAAACAAGGAATCCCCAGAAGATGTGCACTCAGACAAAGCTTAGGAACCAGAAAGTGACATGTGGTCAGTATCAACTGCTATGTCCATCTTATGGACATGCCTGGTAGAGATAGTTTTAAACATTAAAAGTATTTATTGTGTTAATTCAATGTTCAGCACGCAGTAATCTGGTAAGATTATTCTTCCTGTGTGGGTCTAGTTATATGAGACCTCTAGTCCCTGTTATCATTATATTTGTCATTATAAATGGAATTTTCTGGATTTAGTTAATGTCAGGCACCATGAAAGACTAATTTCCTTGGAGTGTCCTGTTAAAAGATTTTGGAGCTCACAGAAGTGGGAGTGAAACCTTGCATAAACTCACTAGTAGGATATGCTTTACCTCTGAGACCTTTTAGGAGAGAATTTGCCAAGTTCTTTAAAAAATGCCCCAAGATACCAACTTTACTGTGTATAAAAGATTAAAAATTCTTTCTCTACTTTGTTGTGCTGGTTTGAGAACTTGAAGCAATATAAGTAACAATTACAATTTAACACATGCCTATTAAACTTAAATATAATTAAATCTGGACTTCTGACTGTAAATTATATATTCTCTGTATATTGTACTTAGGGTTTTATTGAATGAGAACTACAACGGGAATTACAAGAACTCCTTCAAGTATATTTTTATCAGAGAACCATGCACCCTGTTTATGGAATGCGTTATGCAAGGCAGGCACAATTCAGACTACCTTGCATATGTGAGTAATCAATCTTCAAAGTAAACTTCTGAGTGAAGTAAATTGTCTTAATTTTCCTTTTAGGCGAATGGATCATAGTAAGGTTAAAATTCTACAGGTTAAACTAAGTCAATAATAGTTCCACGAATAAATTTTCCCACAGGGTGACACAGAGCTCCTGGGCTACACACACTCTAAAATAAAGTGATGTGTTAAGGGGATGTGGGAGAGGTTACAATTTGTTCTCCCAACATCTGTCACATCAGTCTTCCATGCCAAGAGGACATCTGCATTATTGACAATACAAAATGCTCAGCTTTACAAAAGAATAAAAACTGCTCAACATTGTAATTTCCTGTTCTCTGTAGGTAGGTATAACGTTTCTCCTTTGGCATGACTAAATTCTGACCAATTATAATAGAATGTAAGTTGTAATTCAAGATTGGCGCTTTATTAGAGGGGTAGATAGTTAGCAAAACAATTATGTGCATGTATTTAACTGCTTTTTATCCTGTTCTCCTCTTGACTTTAGTGTTGATATAAAGGCTGGAGGTTCAGAAGTCATTCTTGATCTTGAGGTGACCTCAGGTAAAAGTTACATGCGGGTATATTTACCCACATAAGGAGACCGTCTCTCATAAAATGTCGGCTGAATTATCATGCATGGATGTTTTCATCTGGGTCCCATTTTATTTGGCATAATAAACCCTTTTGCATTTAAGCCAGTTATTTTAGAATTTTTCTGTTATGAATACTCAAATAGAGCCCTAACACTTAAAAAGGACAGAGAGTAGATGAGAATATTTTCTCACCATGTTCCTTAAAAAAAAGCCAGGGAAACAATGGCGATGCTTTTTGTGTTCCTCCATTTAACTCAGCCTCACCCTTCCTCATAGATACCTTATGGCAATGCACTTTGTGAGTTTGGTAACATTTCAACATAGTTTCACAAAGTGAAATCAAACTCCCGTTATATTTAAATAAAGTCACTCTATAATGCCCTCAAACTGAACTATGTGAGAAAATGAAAGGGCCCCATTAATACTGGCCCAAATTAATAGCTGTGCTTGCAGAAAGGATGCAAGCCAAGGCTACAGTGGACAAATCTGGGTTAAATCACTAGTTTTAATGATAGGCAGGCTGAAGACAAAGAGAAAAGGAAAAGATGCAATAACGATACAGAGTAGAAAAATAGAGAAAGGCTGATTTTTGTCATTATTATGTACCTCTAATTTCTAAGCCGCAGGGCCTTAGAAACTCAACAGTCGTAAGTACCACACAGCTTAGGTGTTGATAGCGTTGCTCACTGTGGTTGCTCTCATGGTGCTAACGAAGATCCCAATGCCGGCCTGTGGGTGCGATTTGCACGCATACCAGGTTTGAAAGGGAGCTAATACACAAACAAACCCTGACAGGAATTGAGAATTCCACCAATCCTTTGCTGAAACAACGCTTTAGAGGCAGATCGGAGCAAGTCTGTTAGTTACCATTTCTTCTTCCTGAAAGCCATACAGGGTCTAGGTAAGCTTGAATAGACATATAATTCTAGATGATGTTAGACATTTGGTTACTGCAAAAGTTGTGAATTTCAGGTTCTTATGGCTAAAATATGGAGTTTTCTCAGTAGTTTACAATATATATTTGTGTGGCAAAATGAAGAAATATTTTTCTCTGAAGTGTTCCAAATTAATGCTGGAAAAAGACTTGTTAAGCAGAAAATAAGAGGATACAAACATAGGTGCATGTGACATGGATGTATATCCTTTCTGTATGGATTCCTGGAGTACTGGAAGAATGTTGTGACACAGTAGTTCTTCTGCACGAAGGTTTACTAATGGGCATGGAAACCTCAGTGGGAAAGTGAGGAAAGAACGCTGCTTCATAGTAAAGCCAGATAAGGGAAAGCAAGAATGAAATCACAAGCAAAGAGCAAACAAAAAGGAAACCCACAACTGTGAAAGCCCAAGCACAGTCAGTCAAAAAAAGTGAACTACAATATGAAAATTGAACCAGGAAAAAGTAACAAGAATAGAATGCTTCCTCCCTCACAGGTACAAGTGCAAGTTTAAAAAAAAAGTCCATTTTGTTGGAGAATATTCTAATTGATGCCTCAAGAAAAAACACATTGTTCAGTTTTCTAAATGAACCACTCATTGTGATTTCAAAACAAAAGACTGAAAAAATTAACAAAGGAATAAGGTGTGCGCCTGAAATCCACAGGGTGACAGGTAGCCAGCACTGAAGCAAAGCATTGAAATGGAGAGCAATGGTGTCTGCAGGATGAGCAGCTTCCCTGAAACTCAGTGGGAAACAACATTTAAAGCAGAACTTTCACAGGATGTCACAGTACACAGCATTTAGATGGTCTGTTGTCCTGGGGAGATTAACCACGGATAAAGTGAAAACGACTAACCTCTTGACTTTGCCTTCTGTCACAATATGCCTTCCAGCTTCTGTGGTCTGGCTCTGAGTGGGACAGAAATATTCTGCTTATATGTAGAATGTTGGTGTCATGTGGTTGAACTCTAACTTGAGCACTTTCCACCCATTGAAGTGAAAAAAAAGTTTACATTATTTATTTTGGCAAAAGATAAAAAGAAGAAATCAACTTCACTGTCTTATAATTTGATTCTGCAAATTTTGGTTTCATAGCTTTTTCATTATTGAGATATATATCATTTAATAAGAAAGAATAATGATGTCCAGAGCCATTTATTTAAGAATGCCAGAATTATTATGTTTCCATGATTGTTTTTACATCCCTAGGTGGCAGATAATTACTGCCCTAGATTTTGTGTTATAATCTTGTACAATTTCTGAAACACACAATTTTATTGCATATGTATCTATTTGTACACAAAACATTATTAGTTTTCATTGCTTTTAATCTCTATAGAAATTGAATCACACTTTATTTGGTCTTCTAGGTGAGATTTTTTTGGCTCTCTATTCCACACCAGGAGTCAGTGCTGTTTTATGCAGCTATAGAACATTTTCAGCACTGTGGAATCTCACCACATACATATAGCATAACATAATAATGTTTGCTTGGGTGATAATTTTGCTCTTACTATTCGGTTGTTTTGTATTTCACTAAGAAGAATGCTGATGTGTGCACTGTACAGATATTCTATGCCCCCCCATAAATCTGGATTTTCTGTTTCTATGGATTGGAGTTAGGTGTCATAGTATAGGTGAATATTCAGTTTAAAGGATAATTCTATCCTATTTTCATGATACCTTCATAAAGAGCTTAGAATTTCCAAATGATTTATATTTTCAGGTTTTTAATTTTGGTAATTTAATACATTAAAATTGTACCTCAATCTTATTTTTTACAGTTTTATTTTCAAGTTTTGAATACTAATGCAGTGGAATAAATTCATCCATCCCCATTTTGATATCTTTTATGTTTCCATGTATTTTGCAAATTTTATCTTAGGTTGCTGTTTTTCAATATTTTTAAAATTCATAACAAATTATTCATAATGAATGGTTCATTATTCACACAGCGGCAATAGCAACTCCGTTGCAGGTCTGGGAGTAGCTTGAGAGGGTTAGCAAAGGAGACTGGCTCGTGGCTTTTCTTCTGGTTAGAGTATGGGCTGAGATGAGGAAGCTCTTGTGCCAGGCTGGGGCTGAGTGTGTGAATTTGGGCCTCATGGCACCAGTCGAAGGAGCACATGGGCCTTCTCAGAAGGTTGGCCGCTTGTTAGGCAAGGGGAAAAGGGAGAGCGGCCCAGGTGAACCCTGGCCCAATAGAATTTCAAAAATATTGTTCAAAAGGACAGGGGAAGTAGAGGGGAAGGGAAAAGGAAGGCAGGGGAAAATAAGAAAAGAAGAACAAAGTGAAAGCAAAGCTTTGACACAAGGGGAAGAAGGGTTAAGTAGAGAAGAGAACAGGAAGAAAAAACCAGACAGACCAATGAATATTATGTAGAGGTACAGATTCCCTATGATGAATGTCATCATTGTATATATAGAACCAATAAATTAAGTTAATAAAAAAGAAAATGACATTGGAAGTATGCCTAACTAGAGAGAGATTATGAAATAATTTCCATTATTAGGTCACTATTTAGAGGTCACCATTTAAATTAATAAATTGTTAAAATACGAATTAATACTTTTTGTATTGTGCAGATTTTAAGCAAAACATTCAAATTTAATCAATTTATCACTTCATAAAAAGGCATGTAAAATTTCAATTTTGAAAAGGCAAAAATACTAAGAAATATAACTAACTTTTAGGTAATGTACCTACCTCCATGATTAGATTTGTATAAATATTTGTGATTTCTACTGTTTAATCCTAAGATACTTTAGATGAAATTATGATTATAGCACAAAATTTCAATGAAGTTTCGGTAGAGAAACACTTGCAAAATATTTCTGCAATTAATAAAATGAAAGAAACATAAAAAGGTATCAGACTCCGCACTACATACTGTGAGGCGGAGATCCGATCTCCTCATCTTGTCCACATAGGTTAGTCTACTGTCTGAATGCCACTCACTGAGTAACCCTCAGAGAATGCTCTGAGATTCTTTTACCTCTGTTCTGTGTCATACTCCACATCACAGGGACATTGTCCTTTTGGGATTCGCTGGTGCTGGATGTTGCTCTGATGTGTGAGTGCAGGAGAGAGCCAGAGCGCCTCAAGCAGACAAGCTACCTCAGTATTGAGAAAAGCATCCAGCCTGGAAAATTACAGTCATTAGGTGCTAGGCAACATTACCTCTTCTGATACAAACTTTGTAAGAGTATCCAATAAACTCCTCTACTGTTGAAGTCGGTTCCCTTCCTGTCAAGTAAGAGGTAACTCCACCTGACCCAGCTCTTGTCTCTTGTCCTTACTTTCCTCATATCCACTGCTGTTTCTCTCTGGAGTACAACAGAGACAAATGAGGTTCCCTGCATTGTCTTTGTGATTGTTTTCCTCCATTGGCTAGTGTTCCTCCTTAAACCATAGAATTCTTTGTTCACTTAATTATAATAAACATTGGCACAAAGTAGGGAATCTCACTGAGAAGTTGGTGACTTTTATATAATGTACTTCTTACTCCTCAAACCGGATATGTATAAGAAATTGTGTCTGTCTCTGCTTAGACTCACATTGTGACACCTTAATGTGAGAGCACAGATTGATGTGTCTCAGCTATCACAGTTTGTCTGATTTCAGGATGGCTACTGAGCACAGGCCTTCTCATGTGTCATTTATTCCTTCAGTATTTCAGTCCCAACTCTGCTTATCACTTGACTTTTGTTTATTGTGATCCATTGATTTATTTATTTGTTCTTGGTGACTTGATTTTTTCTATAGAATTGTCTCTCTTATCTTCCCAAATGATTTGTGAGAAAGTTTCGGAAGGCCAGGAATATAGCTCAGTGGCACAAGCGTCTGCCTGGCAAGAAAGTTGCGGCATTGTCTTTTAATCTATGACCTAGTTGTTTAGTAATTTAGAGTACTTTGGAGCATCTATACTTTTTGTAGCGCTAGAAGTACATGTCCTGCTCTGCCAAGGAATATTGAGCTTAAAAGACATTAACAGTTGAACTAGAGTATTTTCTGCAAAGTGTGATATTTAGACAATTGGATGTAATCCCCTTTGTGGGGCAAATGCCATCTGTATATAGTGAACCGTTTAGCTTGTTTTCTTTTCATCTGGACAAAATCTCCCAACTTAGATAAAGTCATCCTTTAGCTCCAGGGTCAGAAACTACATTTTACAGATCAAATTCAGCCATGTCCATTTTTTTATTTTGGGGATAAAGTTTTAATACAACACATCATATCATTTTCTTATGTAAGGTCTATGCACAGCTATGGATTGAAGTAGTTGAAACAGAAATCATCTGGCTCACCAGATCTACCAACCTTTCAATAAAGTTCTTCGCTAAAACCTAGCAGTTCTTTATGAACAACAATTGCATTTGCTACACTGCATGTTCCTAATATACACTTCTTCTTCGTGTCAGTTACTGTATTTTCAGTTGAAAGTCACAGTGCTCCAATTCACAGTTCCAAAATAAGTTGGTGAATTCAGCGGTGCAACATGATTAGTGACTTGGGTTCTTTTATTTCCCAAATTACCCTCAGTTGTGCTTGCTTCTGTATTCATGTTTACCTGTTCGTGGTAGTAAGACCACCATGGTTGCTGGATGATCATGCAGGAATGTGGAAGATCACTTCCTGAGGTTAACTTTGTTATTTTTCAGCAAGGAAAACCTTTCTCTAACCCTGTCTCTGTGTGCACCTCTGCCGCAGGCCCACAATAATGTCGTACATTCATTCCTATGTTGGCCACTTGCTAGGAGAGAAGTGGCAGGATTAATGTAGCAACCCGATTTCTGCTACAATAGTGGCATGGAGCAAACGTTTCTAGTATCTCAGTGAGCTACACTGCGAAATAGTTCTCCCTCTGAGGTCTGCAAGGCTTTTGCTTCAAGATGTAGATCAGACTGAAGTCTTTTCTACCTTCTCTCATTTTGGAGCTAATAGTTGACTAGGCTATGCTTTCCTAGGATGGCAGATGCAATCTCCATGAAAGGAAATAAAACCACATGCGCACAATTAAGGCCAAGAATAGAACGTGGCATACATTACATGTACCCTGCTTCTTGGCCTGAGCACAATATCAATATGGGAAAAGGAGACCCTTATGCTAAGGGAAAATCATACAGTCATATGATATGGGATATAGTTATGCAGTTCTTTTCTATTACAGGAGGGACAAAGACTTGAAAATAATATAAGTCCAGCTTCACAACTGACTCACATGATTCAATAACTTCGATTGGGTGAGAAGATTTTGTTGTCAGAAGTATCATTGCTACTTGGTAGAAGCACAAAATAAGCATTTTATTACCAAGAAAATACAAAGAACAATTATGTTTTATTTTTCTTACCATAACATTCTATTTCCTACTGCAATATTTCCAGCAAACTAAGAGAAGTGGTGACTTAATACTATTACTAATGTAAATGCCATTAGAATAGGAAAATAGATACAAAACATTCATAGAACTCTTGCACTGAATAACTCATATAATAACAAACTTCCTTAAGTATGTCAGGCTACTATTTTATTCATAGACAAAAGGAGTCTGTTGCATTGGTCTTGTCTTTCACTTCTTGTCACTTGGAATTATTATCCTTTTTACATTCAACATAATCTTGAGATTTCTCTACCTCAATATTATATTTGTTGTGTAAAATTTGCTCCAAAAAAAATCTGTTCCAATATTTTTTCTTATTCATGAAATTGTCTAAAATGACTTTTTCCTATTTTTATATTGTTTATCTGTAATGTAAAACATATATACAACATAAATATAACATATATCAGTAATATATATGTATGTAACACAACTAATATTAAATGGAATTTCTTTTTATCAGTTATTCTTAATATCATTTTCCTGATTTGATCATAAATTGAAGAAATAATCTCTTTTGACACAAAACATTGAACATGTATTTATTAAACTTTGCATCTGGGGACTGGGGATATAGCTCAGTCAAATAAGTGCCTGCCTGGCAAGCACAAGATCCTGAGTTCAATCCCCTGTATAGCCAAAAATGAGTAAATAAATAACATCTGCTTAGAAATTGAAATCATCATGTATTAATTTTATATATTTTAAAGTATTATTCAAAATAAATCTTTAGAGATCAATTTCTCTAATCATATATATGAGGCAAGCATGTTTTGCAATGGCATCTTGTGAATGAGCATGTTATCTAGGAACGTCTCCCTCTTAATTACAATTGGGCCACTGGCCGTGGGCACAGAGTGAGCCTCAGGCCTGCGAAGCAGGTAGTGATATTGAGGGCATCGGGGTGGGACATGCAGAAGAAACATTCATGGAGCAGAATATCAGACTCTGGGGAGGAATGATGAGCAGCAGAATGGCACTGAGGGACAGCACACAGAAAATCACCAGAGAAAGGCAGAGGGATGAGGTGTCCAATCACCAAGAAGAAATCTTCCCAATCACTACTCTGAGAGGATTGGTAGATAGGGTCCTTGAGGAAAAATTGAATAAATAATATATAAACGGTGTCTGCCGGAGCTAAAGCTATAGGTAACAGCTAGAAATCACAGTGTCGAATGGTAAATAAGCCCTATAAAAGCCTGATTAGTGCAATGCAGCTTCTCCACAGGTCAAATACGGGAAATTTCAAGCCTCAATGATACTAGTTTAATCATCCTTATTTAGGCTCTTTCCAAGTTCAGGAAAAGGAACATTGCTTTTATTCCTCACTGTGCTTTTACCCTGTTTTGTGTAGGTGCTGTGGTTTCATGTGGGGTGTCCCCCCAAACTTTCTGTGGCTGGCAGGTGACTGATGCACGGGTACTGCACCCATCAGGGGGTCTGTCCCCCTCTCCAGACCCCCGTTTGCTCTCGTGTTTCCTTTCTCCCACGAAGTGCCAGTTTCCCTCTGCTGTACCCCTCTGCCACCCGTTTCCGCTTGGAGCCAGCTCACCACACACCGGAAACGTGAACCAAAATAAGCTTCTTTAAGGTACAGCGGTCTCGGTGGGGAGAAGTAAGACCTTAGATGGGTCCATGCTCAAACAGTAGCAAAAAACTATGCAGGCAGCGGTGCACACTTGAAGGTGAGTAAGAATTCTTAAAGATACTTATGCTTTAAATATATTTAGACATAGATGCCCTTGTCAATACTTCTTTTTAATGTATCAAGTTGCCCATGAAAATTTAAGAGAAACTTACTTTCCCTGAGGTCCTATGGCTGTCATAATACTCATGGACAGCCACAACCCTGGCCAGAAATCCGGAATGAAAATAGTCAAACACAAGGAAAGCCAACAAACATAAAGAAGTGTTGCAGGCCAGTCCCTTGCACTTCCGAATCATTTGGAATTACAATACAAATCATGTCAATGCCATACATCTGGTTTACAGTAACTATTTTCCTAAACAACCAATGTGTCTTAACCTAGGGACCTTCAATGTATAGAACATGAACTAGTAACCAGACCAGACAGTAAGAGGTGAGGGCAATTGGTCTAAGCTTCACTTGTACCTACAGCTACTCCCTATTGCTCCATTACTGCCTAAGTTCTGCCTCCCATCAGATCAGTAAATTCTCATTTGAGCTCAAACCCTCCTATGAATTGTGCATAGGAGGGATCTGAGAGTCATTCCAGTACCATCTCCCCACACTCGTGGAAATACTGTCTTCGATGAAGCCAATCTCTAGTGCAGAAAGTTTGAGTCCTGAGGACTTGGACAACAGGAATTTATTGTCCTATAGTTCTGGATGCTGTAAATCCAAGATAAATATGTCAGCTGAGTTGGTTGTTCCTTTTGAGGGTTTTCAGGGAGAATCTTTTCTGTTCCTGTCTGGTACCTGTAGCTGCTGAAACCATACTGGCAATCTTTCTTTAACATTGCTTGGCTTATAGCTGTATGAGTCCCTGACCTCTGCCTTAATCTTCACATGGTATTAGAATTTAATATAACTTTTAGGAGGACATAATTCAGCTCAGCCAAAGAATAAGTGAAGTACAATTTATTACATGTGTTTTAGTGGTAACCTGACTGTCCATGTCTTAATGATGAGAAAATTGAGGTCAAGGAGAGAGAAATCACCTTCCTAAAAAGGATCATTAGAATGGCAGTGGGCAGGTCTTGGCCAGAACAGGTCTCTTGATCTCTGATATGATCCTTTAAAACCTTGTTGTAAATGCCGTTAAACAGCATTTACTCTTTGGATTAATGATTAATGCTACAAAAGAATTGCGCTCAGTTAATCCCTTTGAGATCATGAAGGGATTGGAATTCTCTCTCTAGAAAATGTCTGCAAACAAGACACCTACTCAATATTGTACTAACTGCAAAAATATCTTTCAATCCTAGAGATTAATACTTTTTCTCCTCAAGTATTTTTAGTTGCCAAATTATCTTAACTGTTTCTTATAAAGGCCTTTTTAATGGTGTAACATTGTCTAAAATATTAAGGAGACCATATTTCATTCACTGATTGATTGCAATCCTAGGAATTGAACACTAAAGCACTCTACTATACATATACGCTGCCAACCCATTTTATTTTATTTTATTTTATTTTGTTTTATTTATTTTGTCTGCTACTTCTTCCAGGAAGGCCTTGAATTTGTGGTCTTTGTGGCTTAATGTCCCAAGTACCTGAAATTGCTTTGCCACTGGCTCTGGCTCACATCACTTCTGGATTGGAGAAAAACATACTCACTCATAGTGGGACTTCACACCCTCATGGATGTTTCACCTATTGTAGAAGAGTAACGGTGAGAAGAAAGGGTCTTTGTTCAACTACATTATTCCAGTCATTTGCGAGTTCCTTCCTAAAGGTGTGGTAGGTTTGTGTATGTTCACAATGATATTCTGTAGATACATTAATATTTCATTACCCATCTATAGAAGAGTGTTTAAAATCATTTAAATGAAAGTAAGTCTCTAATTTGTATTGCACTTGGTGGAGCACTTCGTCCAAAGTCTGTTGCTCATTAAATGAGATTTACATCTTCTAAATGGCTTAACAATCTGAGCACTGATATTTCCCTTGAAGGCATAGGAGAGTAACATTATAGTCACTGAGATACAAGGATGTTACATCTGGAATTTTGTTAAAGTTCAACATTTTTAGCTGTTCTCTGGCTTTGAGAATTGGCTTCATCCCGATGTAATAGTTTTCATTTGATTCATTCCTCTGCAGGAAATTTTTTGCTTTGGAAGCAGGGGTGCACAATCTAAGGGCCTTGTGAAAACTGCTCTCTGGGCTCGGACTCTTTCCAAGTCCTGCATGTCAGTTTGCTTTTACAGATTGCTAGATCACGGCTTAACTTTTTATCACTGCAACCCTGGTGATAGCTCAAAACAGCGTTCAGAGCAAAGTTTGCTCTTTTCAGCATTTTCTCTCCAAAGTGCCTATTCCAATTAACAAAAAGGGGTGGAAAACTCCATTTTCTGAAGCCACCTGCGGCCTCTCTTATTGGAATAAATGTCTTTCACAAAATCAAGAGTTCTCAAGAGCTCCAGGGCTCTTTGTGAATGGAAATTAGGTACCGATAAATTTAGACTCCTTTTTAGATCTAGGGGTAGTGGGAGGTGTCAGATATGAAACTGCCTGATTATTGTATTTAAATTATCATCTCATGTTTTATAACACAAACTTTGGCACTTTTAAATTCATATTATTGACAGGATTTTGCTGCTAGAACATCCACTTTGAGTACTGTATTTAAAAATATATGCTGTAGGTAATATTTTCAAATCTGTTAGAGTTTAAATGTTAGTATTGGCAAGATGGTAATTATTTGAACTCAAACAATGGGCTGTGGATATTGGGTCAGTTGGAAGACTTCAGGAACACTCAGAAATTTGTTTTCCTTTATGAAAAGCCAAGTAACTAACACAGGTAGAGACCCCTTTTACTAGGAGAACATAAGCATAACTAGGGGCCAAAAAGGTGCTGTGAAGGCCCATCTCTAAGGACTGGTCCTTTTGTGTGTTAACCACATGTATGTAATGGGTTGTACCCTCTTTGCTGTGAAGGAGCAGACTTTCTTCTTTCTTTCCCTTCTTTGCCATTGATTACAGGCTTGCCTATGCAGCCCACCCCATTCTGGTTTAATATTTAGTCAACAACAAACTAGTTTTCTTTCTCATTCATCACGGAGAGGTCTTTCGGTTTGGAAGAAAATTTTGTTAATTATCTCTCCCCAATATCTTCACATTCTTGAAGGTGGCTCCTAAACTTTATTCTGGTAAATACCACATCTCCAGGTCATACATTTTCTACATTTTCATTTGGTGCTATGATGGTCATTTAAATGTTGAGAATATCAACGTATAATTCTCAGTGTCTCCTTTTATATCCCACTCTCACCAAGCTTCGGTTATTTAAATGTTCAGTGCAGTTATCTAATGCACCCTCTAAACTATCTGTAGCTGTGAACCTTTTTTTCTTTTCATGTAACTGGTCCACTAGCTCTCATCCCAATATCAGCAAAGCCTCTAAATTTCCAATCCGAACTCGTAATTCCAGGTAGATGTTTAACCTATCATGTTTTTGTGATCTTCCTCCTCCAATGTGCTGTAATTTTGTGATGGGACTATTATAACATTATGTTTATCTTTGTTCATTCTGCCTCTTGTTAAACAATTCCCCACAACATATAAGACTGCTATTCTTAAAAAAGTAAACTAATTTATTTTATTCCTAACACATGAATACATTTGCAAAATGTATTTGAACATAAGACAGTTCTGTGGTTTCTGTTACTTTTGCTGAGGTTCTATTAATTCAATTCATAAAAATATTTATTAAGAAAGTTCTGTGCATCAAGAAGGATCCTAGTTTTACTCGGAAGGCAAATTAATAAATACAACCCTAAGACATAAAATTACCTTTTGTTTGTAAAGTTCTTTGATACAATAAGAATTGATTTACTGCCTGCATTTCCAGATGCAATCCTGTGATGAAAGGCAATGTATTCCATACAATATCCACTTGTTTATTAAGCATTAATCACAGTTATGGCAGATATAGCCAGGAGGACGCCCTGTATTAGACCACTTATGTGTAATTAAATGTTCTCTCACAATGCTCTCTAAGCATTACAAAGATTCTTTATCCTCTTCTAAATATAATTATTTCTTTATAGTAAGTACTCTATTGATGAACATTCCATGATCTCTCCAGCAAATGCATAGTAAGTAAACCTAGAAATTCAATGAGAAGAATGTTAACTAGTCCACTAACAGCATGAGGAATTTATACATGTTTTAAGTGCCAAAATGAAAGAGGTTATAAAATTATTGTTATATCACTGACCATGTGAAAAATTTCACTGTGCTTAGTAGAAAATTAAAATATTTGAAGAAGTAAAATATAAACTGGTTAATGCCATTTTTAATTGAAATATTTTCTGGACTTGTTTAATGCATGTATGAGGTCTGATCAAAATATACAGTAATGTTTAAATTAACCAGTTATTACAGTAAATGACATATTGCCATTTTTCTGCTTCAAAAAACTCCTGTCACTTTGAACACATCTATGCCACTGTCCTTGCCACTTTCTGAAGCATGTCCAGATGCTCTCTGTCTGGGTATCTTGATGCTCTGAATTGATTCAAAAAATATACAGAAGAATCTCGGTTCATGAGCTAAATCCTTTCAATGATTCTGGAAGCAAACCAAGTTCCCTGAGCACTGAAGCAAATTCAGTGGTTAGGTTCAAGGTTAACTTTATAGGGAAATTTGATTTTCTTCTTGTCCAGTTTGACTTGTGACCAGGATGGTAGAGAGAATTGAGTTCATGAACCAAGGTACCACATACTTTCATGGGCATTTTGACTTGGCGCAAAAGACAGACAGAAAATGCATTTAAAATATTTCGTGAAAAAGGTGTGTCACTGTAATGATTCAGAAAACTGCCTTTCCACTGAATGATACTCTGCAGTGGCACTCACTGTATTTCTGATCACACTTGTAAAGACATGAGAGGGAACTTCCAGAGCTGCTTCAGAAAATGATGGCATAAACGTAAAAGCATGCGCAAAGTGAGGAGTATTTTAAGAGTTATTAAAGGCAACACATCCTTTACTAAGTTAATTTAAATGCTCACAATATTTTTCTATCACACCTGATAAATTAAACAATATTAAGTAACAAATGTACATCCAAAATTCAGTGCGATTTTATGTTCATAATGCTTGTTCCATAAAGAGAATAGATCTTACATGATTTTAAAGAAGGAAGTTAGGCTTAAAATTGTCTCTTCGTTTTTGTATGTATTCTACATAACTGGCCATTTTTCTTTGTATCATTCAATCCTATTGGTTTATTATGATATATTTCTATAATTTTATATCAGTTAGGTTTCACTAGGAGAACAGATTTAATATAGTGTGTGTGTGTGTGTGTGTGTGTGTGCATGCGTGTGCATACGATACATGAAGATTTACAAAGTAGGCTTACAACAGCTGGCTGCAGACTCAAGGGTGGAAGAATGCAAAGGGGACATCTACGTGCTGGAGAGCTGCAGGGCCCATTCAACATTTGAAGGCCTGGAGCTCACTGCAGAGTCCATTGTGAGTTCTTATCAGAAAACCAAAGGGTCTGCACTGGAAGCCTGATCAAAGGTCCAGTGGCCATGACGAAGACCAGAGCACCACCAAGAAAGCTGAAGGGCAGGCTTTCTTCTTTCCTTTTTTACTCTCTGCAGGATACCAGTCTATTTCTTTGTGCCACCCGCATCCAGCATAGGCCTTCCTTCTTTAGCCAGTCATTCCACCACACCCAGAACTATGCTCAACTAACCCACTAGGTACTGTTTCTTGCTCAAGTTGACACCACAATTAAGTATCACACATCTCAAGTATGCTGTACACATAACATTAATAACACAAACACAAAAAGATTATTTTCACATAAATGAAATGAAAACTGAGGTTAGGCCTAAAACACTCCTGCAACCTGTAAATATTTAAGTAAATTTTGATCCTTCCATTTTGACTTGCCCTGTTTTATTTTCAGTGTAATTGCTTCCATTCTTTTTTAAAAGTATAAACACTAACTAACTTTCTTTTCATTCTTACATCTGGTAATCTAAGCACAATATGTAATATAACAACTACTGTTAATTCCTATCATTTTGTTTTGAAACCCTAGATCACTTTTAATGTTCTTGCTGTGTTTTTTTTTATGTCTGTGATGTTGGTATGTTGCTATTGTTCTTATTTTTCTTTACCATTCTCTTTAAAATTAAAAATTAACTTTCCTAATGAGCTATTACTTCATTTTTAAAAGTGTGTAATTATTTTTTAATTTAAAAATATACCAACACAGAAAAATTTTTATCAATAAATTTCCTGGAACTCATTGCCCAGAAACAGCAAATCACCAATTTTATCTCTAGTATTTAATTTGTTGCTTTTTCTCCTACTTTTTGTGAAAATGTTTTAAAGCAAATTCCACTTTCTCTGCAAATACTTCACTACAGATCATTAACAGAGAAGAAACATTTAACCTGAACCTAGATCTAATCAAACCTTTATACATATACAATTATGGAGACTCTGGAACAATAGACAAAACAACTTAAATGACAGTATAAAGTTAGAAATGGATGCATGTGAGTATGATAAATTCTACCGGACAGATGACACATTAAACACCCGGGATGGATAGAAATGTAAATCATAAATTTTTGCCCAGGTAGTAAGAATTAGGGAGCACACCATTCAGATATAGTGATTGAGTCTGATGAACTGGAAAAAACCCAAAATGAAACAAAACCATGGATATTACACACACACACACACACACACACACACACACAACCATTTGAAGACAATTATAATTCATTATAGACAGCATATTAAGGAATTAACATGGCTTTTTGAAGACTTCAATAACATACCTGTGGTGCTGCTGTTTCTCTTTCCTTAAAATAATAAAAAGAAACCCTAGAAGTTCTGATAAAATGCTATGAAAGGAAAAGCTTAGATTATGCAAAATTGTTTCAGTACCCTGATAAAGGGTAGATTTTGTAATCTTTGTTGATCTAAGGTTTCTTTAGGTTTTAATATCTGAAAACATATTTTTCTTTACAGATTTCCTTACATCATAAAGATTCTCCTATGTTTTTAAAATGACTCAGCACAATATTTTGTCAGAATTTCTTCTGTCCTGGAGACTTCCTTTTGCAAGATAACTTATCTAAAATGAATTTCGCCAAAATAAAGCTCTGGCTGCTCAAAATAAAGGTCAGGTCATTTGAAAGCTGTTGTGACATTCTCGACAGGGAGCAGTGATGCAGTAAGTGGTGGGTGGTTTGCTCCCAGGTCCCTTCAAGTATGAGCTCAGTGACAAGTGAGTGCATAGGAAGCAGATTGAGTCCTCTCGGGTTAGGCCGGGAAATCAGGGCAGGACACAGGAACAGGAGGTGTGTTCAGTTAAGAGTGCTTGACTTACAGGGAGAGCTGCACAACAAGATCTATGTTTTCCTTTTGAGTGCAAGTGTTGATTCCTTCAGCTATGTGGCACATTGGTTCCAGAGTCCTTACAGTGGAGCACTCCAGAAAGTCATCTCTGGTGGAAGTGACACAAGGTTATGCTGCTCGCCTTTCTATAGGTATAAGGGCATGGCACCCAGGCCCTGGTCAGTATCATTTCTAAAAGGCCGTGTCAGCTAGTCAGGATCTCAGCAGACGTGTCTGTTCCAAGTCTTTTGCTATTCAGTTCTTACTCCCAGTTTTGTTGACCCTACTCCCTTATAGAGGTTTTTCCTGGAAGCTCTAGGAAACCACCTTCATATCCCGTCTCTGCCTCATATTCCTTTTCCTTGGAAAAGGAGTCAGAGAAGCACCCCAGAAATGGAGAAAAAAGGCAGTTACATATAATATTTTCAAGTAATTGACCTCAATTGATAATATATTAAAGAGCATTCTGCAATTGAGTTAAGGGAGAGATGACTTCAAATATATGTTAACTATCCAGAGTAACAAAACACTGAACTTCAGCCACTGAAATAATTAGTGGAAATCTGAAATGTACTCAGATGGGATAAATAATGGCTATAAAACTGACCTAATAGAGCTACTTAGAGAGAGGCAAGTACAGTTCACTGTACCTGGCAAATCCAGTGGTGTAGTTTCTTCCGCAGGCTACAGAGTTAGAAAAGGTCAACGATGAAGTTATCTGAAGTAGGTACTCCACTATTAGAAAGAGGAAGGGGATACTCACTCTCGTTTTAAAGATCTCCTTTAGGATAGTACCTGTCATGATCAAATTCCTGCTTTATCCTTGAAAGAGTTCTGTCTCTGTCGACACTTTCAAGTCTACAATTTGCATGGCTAAATCACATCCTTTGGATGTACATAGTCTATAATACCTATCTGTCTTAATTATTATCATTTCTATACTTAAAAGAACTGCATTTCTTTTTTTATTTTATAGTTTGAACATTTTTCTAGGGGTCTTTTCCACTTCAGGCTTTGTTCTTCTTATCCATCAAATGTGAAATAACCTGAAAATGCCAACCAGTAAGTAAAGAGAGATTAAGGAATAACTGGGAAGGGGATTATTCTGTAGTATTAACATGAAATTAATCAAATATCAAATAAGCAGCTGGATGAGTTTTACTATAGAAGCACACAAAGTTTTAAGAATGTTAATTAAATATTAATATAGAACCTTATTAATGAAGAAATATTTTCACATATTTTCCCTGGTTTTAACAAATATATTTATACATATATAAATAAAAATATCACATTCTAGAATGTATGTTTTTAAAAAACCTGTGTGAGCCATGCACACTGTTCAAATAGAAACAGTATCAAAATACATACATTTAAGAATTATGCAGTTGAGTAATATACAGTTACATGTTATTCATTGTACCGATATGATAAAAATATAGGTGAGTGCTTACATAAAAAGAATTTATTACAGTAAAAGACACATCACTATAATCAGATCACCCTCCCTCCCACATGCGCACATCTCAAGCACTCTTGTCCCAACATTCTTGGTACTTTTCTGAAGCAGTTCTGGCAATTTTCCGTTTTGAGCATCTTTACAAGGTGTAATAAAAATACGGTGAAAGCTACTGCCAGGTGCTGTCCAATGGGAAGACAGGTTCACAAAAACAGTTTATTCATCTTAGTCACCACATTTGGTACTGTGTGACCTCTGCTTCCTCCCCCAAGTGAAAATAATCATTGAAGATAAACACTCTATTCAGATCACAAATGCAGTTACTTACTACAGCACGCTAAGGACAAGAGAAAGGTCCTTGCAGAACTGCTTCAGGAACTCGTACAGGTAATGACATGTGTTCACAAGTCAGGATGTTGAGGGAGGATTAATGGCAAAACACGATTTGCAGAAGTAAACTAAATACAATTTTAATAATCACTGCTTTCCATCATACACCGTAAATTGATAATAAATAGTAGATGTAGTTCAGGATAGCTTATATTAATAATGCTTAGTTGAGCAAGAGATTATATCTTTTTTTTAAAGATTAGATCCTATAAGACTTTTAAAATTTTTCTAGATTTTAGAAGACTTTTAAAAAGAAATGTAGGAGTGAATTTAGAGTCTGGTGTTTAGCAATGATACTGTGTACAAGTTACATAACTTTCTGACCAACAGTATGTGATAATTGTTATGGTTGATACATTGTGTCAACTTGGAGAGTCTAGAGGTTTAGCTGAGTGACTCAGGAGGAAGCTAAGGTGCTTACTTTGTACACATCCTGAGCCTGTGGAAGAGGAGGGCATGGAGATTGTGTGAGAGGTACACGCCCCCCGGGTGGGGGTAGCCTGTTTACAATGTAAGGGAAGAGAAGAGGGTGCTTGCAGCCATTCCTCCCTTTTGCTGGTTGTTTTTGCTGTGCTCTGCTGCAATGAACGTTTGCCCTCTGCCATGTGCCACCCTGCCTCTGAACCAGCCAATTATAGACTGAAACCTCTACAAACTGTAAACTAAATAAACCTTTCCTTCCTTCCTTAACTTTAGGTGTTGGGTTATTTTGTCTCAGCAATGAAAGAAAAGTAACCAAGACAATAATAAAGACATATAATACAATATAGAATCTGACAGTAGAAAATGTAAACTTTCGGCTGGGGGTATAGCTCAGTGGCATAAGCACTTGCCTGGCAAGCACAAGGTCCTGAGTTCGATCCCTGGTACTGGAAAAAAAAATACTAATAGAAAATGTAAACTTTCTACCATATGATATAGTGGGGTATTCGGTAATTTACAATTCTCTGAGAGTAGTGGAAGATCCATTGAATTTCATTTTACAACATTAAATTATTGTTTAACTGTATCTCAGTCCATGTACATGGTTCATTTTATAATAAATCTTTTCAAAGGAGAGAGTTATGCTATCTGGAAGTTCTTATTCCTCTTCCATACATGATCAAAGAGTGTTAGTTACTTCACTGATCAAAGCTGTGCTGTGATTCTGTGTCAAAGTCCCTCTTAGAAATGAATGGAAACCAGGATAGTCTGTATCTGTGAGGAATGGCAGGCAGAAGTCCATAAACCAGCTGTTCTTGCTTGTCACTGGCCTTGAGAAGCAATTTCCGAGATTCATTCTTTTGGGTCTTTCATATCATATACTTCTAACTAGACAGCACCAAAGGTTATTGCTAGAAACATTTTCAAACCAAAAGAGTTAAAGACTAGATAGGAGCAACCCCTTGGGAGTGAGACTCAGACAGTTTGTTGCAAATGTAGGATAGGAAAGAGCAGTCAGGGGAGACTGAAAGGGAGGAATAAACGGTGAAATGTGGCCAAGTTCATAACATTTCACTGGGAAACTATATGTTCGTGCCAAAAAAGCAAGCTGTTTTTGTTGTTACTTCAGAAAGAAAATATCACATATTATCTCTGTTTCAAAATAAATATTACATCAGGATTATGGCTAATTATTTGTGGGGGGGGGCACATAATCTCACTATTTAGTCCAAGCTGACCTTGAACTCATTATATAGCCCATTCTGGCACCAAACTCATGGCTATCCTGTCTCAGCCTCCTGAGTACTGGCATTACAGATATGGTCTACTATGCCTGCCTGTAAGTAGGAGTGATTCTTACTTTGGTGTGCTTTGTTAAAATGTTAGAAAGGTAATTAATTTATATAACATTTAAAATAAGATACAAATAGTATAAGTGAAATAAATAGAATAATCTATTACTATCAGTGTGGAGTAAAATACCAATTCATAGAGGGAGACAGTATGGAGTCAATCAGAGTTTCAGGGTGGGTTTCCTAGAGTAAGGCAAACTGATTCCTAGTGGGAGATAACTGGAAGCCTCTAGTACCAGCCTCTCCCCTGCCATTCTGGCCCAAGTGCCAAACACGTGTCACACAGCTGACCTGTGTTTACCAGAGCCATTGCAGTACTCAGGCTGAATCTGGACACCTCCAGGACCAGTTTCCTAGCCTGACATTCTGTTCTTAAGCTTGATGTCTTATCTATTAGGTAGGAAAGTGGAGTATGTTATTTTAATAAATTTCATTTTTATAAACATCTTCATGCTTAGTCTTATTGAGGAAAAATTTAAATAATAATTTACTCATTTTAAGAGTACAACTTGGAATCAGGTAGGGACGCACACTTCTATAATCCTATCACTCTGAGAGGTTTGGCAGGGAGATTGTGAATTCAAATCAACCTGGGGAATTTAGCATGACCATGTCTCAAAATAAAACTAAAAAAGAAAGAAAAAAAAAGGCTAGGGCTGTAGCTCAGTGCAGAGTTCCTGAGTTCAATTTTTACTATTGTCAAAAAACAAAGAAGTACAATTTGGCAAATCTCAATACATGTACTAGTAGAGAGACTCCATTTTCTTTTTTTAACTTCACATTAAGACAAGTCACTTATGCTGCAGTTGGCCCCACCCCTCATCCCCTCCCCTAGGTTAGTCGTGAGCCCGGTTAAAGGAGAGCAGAGTCATCAAATGGGAAGAGAACAAAGAGGACGGACTGGGAAGTAGGCTAAGAGTTAAACCTCAATGGTCATCTGGAATCTGGCTGTCAGGCGACTTCCGGGAAAGGTAAAACTTGTAACCACTATGTGACATTCTTATAAAATTCCCCCAAATGCGGTAACAGTTACTGTGGAAAGCTAAAAATGTACTTAAATAGAAGGTGAGACCCAGGTTGGTGTGGACATCTTTCTGGCTCCTGGTTCGAGGCTGTCCATCAGCCAACTCAGTAGAGCTCTGTTTGTTCCTACGATTTTGGTCTCTGTGGATGCTGTTCTCACTGAATTTGCTGTATCACTGACATACTTAGAAAGCCCTTCCATCACCTCAAATATTTTTATGTTAATTTGGAGTCTCCTGTCTCAATCCATGAACTCTAACACCATTCTAACAAAAAAGTATTGGCTCTTTTAGAATTTAATCTGAAAGAAATCATACAATAGATTTTTTATATGATCCTTTTTATTAGCATAATATTTTAATGATTTATATATAGTTGTTCACTTTTTATCGCTGAGCGAAATTCCATTGTATGGATATATCAATAGTCACTTATCCATTTACCACCTGATAAGATATAGTGTTTTATAGTTTTTTTATTATTATATATACATCATATATATATATATATATATATATATATATATGATTCTTTTTTTCTTTTTTGAGATAGCTTCACCCTATAGTTCAGGTTAACCTTGAATTGTGTACTTGAACTATGTAACCCAAGCCTGCCTAGAACATGTGGCGGTCCTCCTGCCTCAGCCTTCCAAGGATTTTGATTACAGGTGTGTATCAATGTGACTGTATAGACTTAGTATAAATCATTGCAGGATAATTTCTCTTCTCCAAATAAACATCCCCCAGGTGGCAAGTGAATGTTTAACTTCAATATCAGCCATGAAACTCTTTTCCTACTTCACTAATTATTTTGCAAATGACTAACAATGTCAATCAATTTCTACATACTTACTGGTCATTTGTATGTGTTCTTGGTTAATTTGTCCACTTAAATCATCCATCCATTTTAAACTTTGGAAACTGTCTTATTAATGAATTTCAAGAGTTTTTAAAACATCTTCTGTTCAAATCCTTTGGCAGATATGTGTTTTACAAATGGTTCCTACCAGTGTGTAACTTAACCTTCCCCTCCTCCTACACAGAAATTGAATTCCAAATTTAAAATTTTGTTAGGTCAAATATAACCACTTCATTTTTGTGAAGAGGGTGGTACTGTTTTTTTTTTTTGTGTGTGTGTGTGTTTTTAAAGACAAAGAAGTTAAGAATTAACTTCTTTATCTAAGATCACAATTTTTTTCTTGTGTCTTCCCTAGGAATTATAAACTTTTAGTTCTAACATTTAGGTGAATTTCCTCAGTGGATAAATCAAGTTACTTGTCATAATTGGTATCAATTAGGTGTAAGGTTGATGTTTTTCCCATGTTTGTGGAATTTTGTCTGAAAATAGTGTCCTTCTGTATATTATTGGAGTAGCTTTGTCACATATTAATCAGCACATGTATGAATCTACTTTTTATACTCTCTTTAGTTTAACTGGTTTTGCAGTCATCTTTTGATCAGTAACACCTTGTTTTGGTTAGCCTGGTAGTATAAATGTCTCCAAATCTTCATTTTCCAAAATTGTTTCTGCAACTTTTTGTAGGGAAAGTCTGGAATTTCCCAAACATCACATAAGTAATGGTGAATTAAATGTTGCGAAAATTGTGGCCAATAAAGGCTGTTGAGGTCTCAAACATAATGAGAGCAGAAAGAATTGAGAACTGAAATAAGGACCATTCTTATTGTACAGTGGCAAAGAACTGGGTCACATTTGCCCTCAGCCCAGCGCTTTCTTTATCAATGTGCTTACTCAACTGAGAATTCTATGTGAACTTCAACACAGTGGTCCAAAGGGGATTTTCAAGCTTATCAGTATATAAGAATGGCATTGGGCATAGTCCCACCCTCACCCCCAAGTAGAAGCTTCCTATCAGAGTTTTACAAGGAGATAATTGTAAGTTTGTGCTTATGAATGATGTTTAGGAAGTCTGTATTAGATATGCAATAGTGTTGGTAGCTCTGAAAATATGGTTATGAATGTAGTTAAAACATAAAATCTAGCTTCCTCACTGTTAGTTACACCATATAAAGGAAGATCTACTGTCTCTCTGAACTTATGTTTATTCACTCATTGAGAAAACAGTTCCTTTAATTACTGAGTGAAATAATATCTAAGAAAATTCTTGTGCAAATAATAAATATTCTCAACTCATAAAATTTTTGATGTTTTGAAGAAGCTCTCTGAAGGTCACTAAAATTGAAATATATTTACCTGCAGAAAAGAGTGACAACATTCCAGGAAGTTGCTTTAATAGTTAAACAAAAGAAGGTTACAGATAAGATTTGACCTATGAATGAAAATTAAATGACAACACTAACCTTTGATTTTGTATGAAATTTCTTGCTCGAGACATCCTAAAATGTTAACTTTAAAATAGTTGCTGAGAGTAGGAGAATTTAGAAATATGTAAATGTCAATTATAATTTGGGGTAAAAACAGTAAAGGTAAAAAGTACCCAGATTGCTTGAAAAGCAACCATCCAGGTATAAGGAAATCACCCTATAACAGAATCTAGTGGATGGAAGATCCCAGATCATTCCATTTTATTTTACGTTGTAAGAAAGAAAGCACAAAAATGTACTAAAAACAGAAAGTTTTGACTGATTCACCTACTCATTGCATAATAAATTTTTTATTGTTGCCTATAATTTAATATAATTATGCCAAGTGATTTTCCTAATAGGGTGAATTCTGTATAAAATAAAGTAGTACACATTCTTTGGACACTTTTTTTAGGTGTGGTTCTTAAGTTAATTTAATACTTTTCATTTAATTTTATGCTTATAAACTTTGTCTCCTGTTTTAGATGTGATCTTGTCAACATTTAAAATTCTCTTTGTAGAAGAGCTATTATCTCTGAAGAGTGCTGTTTGCTCTAATATGAAAACAACTTTGAAAGGCTTGAGAGGAGAGCATTGACTTATTGGTTTTTTTTCCTAAAGAATATGCCAACTTTAAAAGCTATAGCTACAGATTCAAATTAAATCACAAAAAATATTTCATGTAAAAATTCCAAAAATCCATTATTTTCTGTGTATACTTTTTCCCTCCTAGCTTGCAGTATTCATTAATAAAACATAGGTTTCCTTTAGTAGAGACAAAGAAAATGCTCTATATATCACCCTACGGAAAGACCATTAGAAATAAACAAGCAAGGCCTAAGGAGATGTGTAATTTAGCAAAAATAGTCACCCAAGCTAAGTTATCTTTTGGGGAAAGAAAATAGGAGATAAACAACTTTCCTGAAGGGAGCTGATTTGAAAGTAAATTAAACATTTTCCCATGAGAGGCTCCACTTTAGAGACAGATCAAGGATCTGTGAATAGCATGCAGCAGCAGCAAAAAGAACATCTAAACGACATTTAAACAAATGTATTTTCTTTTGTGGTAGTGTATCTGTGACTTTCCTAAATTAGCTCTATTTCATTAAAAACTACTGTTTTAATATTAATTTAGAGGCATCCTTGTGTTTTCTTTCTTTTTTTTTTTTTTTTGTGGTACTAGGGATTGAATTCAGGACCTTGTGCTTGCCAGGCAGGCACTTATTCCACTGAGCTACAGCACCAGCCTAGAGGCATCCTTGTTTTCAACATTTTGAAATTTAATTATTTTTCTTTTCCCTAATATATTTTGTCTCTCTTTCATCAATATTTTGCATTTTACCCATTTGGCTTCATTTTCTCTTAAATGTTAAGAAAAAAAATTGTCATTTTTAAAGATTTTCCATTTTAATATTCATGAATGTCTTAAAAATCTTTTTAACATACTGTATTCTGTGACTTAACATTGAAAATCATGGCTTTATGTTTTAAAAACAATCTAAACTAGCCAGGAATAGTGGCTCACACCTGTAATCCCAGAACTCTGAGGGTCTGAAGAAGAACGATAATTTCAGCCAAAGAAATTCAACCAGTTGCCTGGGCAACTTAGAGAAACCCTGTCTCAAAAGAAAACAACAACAACAAAAATAAGACTAAGACCTGGAGATGTAACTCAGTGCAAAGGCCCTGGGTTCAATGCACAGCAAACCCCGTTCTCACCTCAAAAAATCAAAGCTAAAGATCATATTAGCACCTTACTTTGTTATAGAAATCAATTTGGCTTAGAATATTCTGTCTGAAATTTAAATAGGCCAACACAAAATTTATAATTCATGAAAATATTGGGATTAAGGTAAATATTTGGAGGCTGTCTTTTAATTTCCCCTTATGATCGCTCTACTCTTTTTCTAAAGCTGCACTGGAGATCCCGACAAATTAATAAAACATCAAAACCTTCAAATATTCCTATTTTTCCTCTGGCAGTGGCCAACAGTTATCACACATATCTCATACTCTTGCTCATCCCAGCGCTCTGCTTGGAAGAATTATCTAGTCAATTCCATGAATCCAACAGCATCTGTGAAAGATCCCCCCATTCCATTTTGTATTTGTCCTCCTTGTAGTTGATAGCCTTCTTCCATACACATTTCCACAAGGAACTATAGCTCAACACCTCAATTCTCAGCCATATTTATACTTCTAATTCTACTACCTCACCTTTACCTGTGCCAGTAGCTACAGAAGAAAATAATGCAAGTAAATGCAAGCATGTGGGTGACAACATACTGAACCAATAATCTTTATTTTTATCAGTTTGCCAAGTCACACAGTTTCATTCCCAAGTATCCAGACAATTATATTCATATTAAACTCACCCTTGCAGTATTGGAGCTCACCAAATCAAAACCTCAGAAAAGGGTTGAAAAGTACTCATAGTCTACAAAGTAGTTGGTACCAGCAAACAGTGATAGAGGAGTGGAGTATACTGGGAAAGAGGAAAAAACCGTAACAGGCATGTCACTGCTGAGGAAGATGTCATCATGACCAACTAGAGGTTTATTCAACTATGGAATTTTGGGAAAGACTGTAGACTTTACTCATATTTATTCCATTCAAGGGATAGGGAAATTGCTGTGAATTTTGCAAAAACAAATACCTATCTGTAATTGGTTGATATCTTTTTAAAAATTTTATTCTAAAGAGAATAAAAAATGCTAAAAGAATTAGAAATGATACAGAATTTTGCTAAACAAAATGATAGGAATTCAGCAATGGTTGTTATATTGCACATTGTTGACTTCAAATTAGTTAATCAGATTACTAGATATAAACATGGAAAGTTGGTCAAAAATTAAAAAGAAGAAAAAAAATTAAGCATTGATTGTTCCTTTCAATAGACCAATAGAAATCAGCAGTACATTTATCCAGTCATCCTGTGGATATAGATACGTATTTTTTTCACTTCCTTTCTTTCTTTTCTCTTTTCCCTCATCCCTGTTGTTCCTTCCCTTTGAGCAGTTTCTTTCCCTTTCTATTGTGATGGAGACATTAAGACCAGTACTTGTGTATGGCCCTGTGGAGGGTTGAACTTGATCATACAGCTAGGAAAGAAAAAGTTTTTTGGTAGACAGCAGCAGTGTTTACATTAAGCAGATTCCAATTATGTTGGCACACAGAAGTGAGATGCTAGGGGTTGCTGATTAAGCATAGATAACATCTGCTATGTGTATGTACTTTCTCTGCATCCTTTCAAGACTATTTATAGTCTTTTAAAAATGGGATTTGGCTTTAGTTTTTTAGTGGTTAAATTTGTGTGCCAACTTGACTGGTATAAGAGATTCTCAAATCATTGAAAAAATTACTCCTGAGTATGTCTGTGAGGTGTATGTAGCAGAGATTAATATTTGAATTAATACATTCTATAAAAATGATATCATGTGCAAAAGGAGAAGGCATTATCTTATTGGCTGAGGGCACATATACAATAAAGATATAGAATATAGGTAAAATTCTTTTCTTTCTTCTTAAGCTGGGATATCCATCTTCTACCATAGAACATCAGAGCTCCAGGTTCTCAACTGTTTGGTCCTCTAGACTTATACCACCACCCTAAAACACCCATATCTTGGCCTTTGGGTTGAGACTGAATTACAATAATATTTTTCTCTGATATCCAGCTTTCTAGTAGCTTGCATAGCTGTGTGAGTCAATCCCAGAACAGATCTTCTCTCATATATCTATTAGCCATTTGTTCCATTTCTCTTGACAACCTTGACTAACACAAGTTTATGAAAGGTTTCACTGAAGTCAACCTAAAAATTTCTCTTCCAAGATAACCATATAATAGAAGTTCAGGAATGGCAGCCAGGTAACTTTCTTTGTTCCATATATAATGTTTAAGATTTATTTTCTGATGGTTTCAAATTCTATTCTACATAATACTAAATGACTCATTTGCTGCAACCAGACTCTACACTATCTATTTTCAGTTTGATATTTTTTATAGATGAAGAAACGGAGTCAAAATAAATTATCATATTTGCTTAAAGTCATACCTTTTTATAGCATGATTTTAAGTCTGGCACAACAAAGCCAAAGCCCTGGTTCTAGTTATTTCTCAGCCACAGATTATGAAATTTTCATCCATTTCAGGTTAGGTTGAAATCTGCTAATGAACTTTATTTACAATACAGCCTTTTCTTAGATATGTTCCTAGCCAAAAGCACCCAAAGTCATTAGGCATTATATGTGTTGGTAAGTATTAGTATTTGGTGCTATAATGGTATATCAGTCAGGGTTTGTGCAGGAAGCAGAATGAAGTGAATGAAAAAAAATCACTTACAAAGGTTTGGGCAGGGAAAGAGGGACATAAACTGCATATGAGGTACCCAATACTAGCAACAACACTGGGAAGCCTTTTCACCCCTAAGTCTAAAGGGTCAAAGAAGAAAAAAAGCTACTGGAAATGGGTGAGAGCAAAGCTGAGGAAGACTGGAAAGCTGTCTAAGCTGGGGGGGGGAAGCAATCACTACCAGAAGAGATTTGCATCAGCAGCTGGAGGAACAGAAAAGAAATAATGTCTTGTATTCTCAAATCCAGCAGGCAGAAATACTCCCTTATATAGAATGTAGGACTTGAACTTCTGGTACACAGAGGAATAGATAAAATTAGTAATTGTATTAGGCAAGATGTGGTACTTAAATAACCAGTCACATACTCTAATTTTGGTTCATAAACAGACCCTCTGTGCCTTTCTTTAAAGCTTTCTGATATTCTCATCTCTCCAAGTTATTTGGTGTACTACAACTAGGTTGCATATTGTAAAGTGATGATGCATCATTTATATTCTCTGTTTTGCAGAGTTGCTTTGGAGATCATCAAATAGTGTTTGTTTTATCAACAATAGGTAGCATCGTTCTGTCAACTTGCTGTCAACTGTGTATCTAGAGAGAAACGTGGGAGTGGTTATCTGGGATGTCCTTTGTCTTCTAGACACTCGACTAAGAAATTTATTCAGAATCATATATGAGTGTAAGCGACCTACAAAATTAATTGAAGGAAAGAGAAAGCAGTTCTACTATTAACAAATTACTGTGCTTAAAATGGACTATCTTTATGAAAAGTAAAAAAAGAATGTTATAAATTTATAAGGAGAAAGTGATGTTATATATACACTGGAAGAATCACTGTATTACAGATGCAGAATAAGAGAAGTGGATTAAGCCATTTTGCTGTCTGAGCAGTAAAAAGCAGACTATTTCACCTTTACACTGGAAAGGGTCACTGGCAGAGAAACAAGAGGAAAGAGTATTTCTATATATATTAGACACATATGAATTATTAAAGTGAGGGACGATAGTATGAGTGCATAGTTTTATATCCTGTGTCTACTAGTTTGCATGTGTTTGTTCTTTCAGTTAATTTATGAATAAAGAGTGGGAAAAAGTGTAAGTAATACAATGAAACAAAAATAAAGAATTTCAGTGTTATCTACTTCCAGCAGTTAGAGGAGGTCCAAGGATGTTATAAATCCTTGAGTTTGGAAGTTGTGCAATAATGACTGGTTAAGTGATTCAAATATTATGTACACAAAGTTCATGGAAAGAGAACAGAAATTTACTAGTAAGGAAACAGGGAAAGCTTACAATGTAACTAAGAAAAAATCTGATTTATAAAGGCTTATTTCCATAAGATCTATAGAAAAGGGGTATTTGTGTGTTGGTGCCAGTAATCCAGTGCAGCTCTGCTATTACTAGTTCAACAGAAAGGAGGCACAGAGTGGCATAATTCGTTCTGAACCTCTTTCTCTGAAGAGTCCTTTCCTGAAATGTAAAGCCTAGGAGAAGAGGTTTGAGCTCTATCTCACTCTCAGAGTTATTGTCATAATCAAAATTATTATGACTTGTACAGTAGTTTTCAGTCTCTTTGTACTTTTCTTAAAGATTATCTATGCTATTGTTATAGAAACTCTCTTCTAATGAGCTCCTAAAATGTAAGTAATCAAGATTTAGTGAAATGTAGGGGGCATCTGCTCACACTTGTCTCAATGTAAAAAGAATTTCCCACTTGCTAAATTCTATATGTTGTCTTATAATACTGTGACGTTTTCCTATTTTCTGAGCATTGTGGTAGTGGATCAGAATAAAACTCTTGCAGTCTCCTATTGATAATTACTAAAATGAATTATTTCTGAGAGAAATGTCTTATTTAAAAATTTTACTGTTCAACAACCTATCTTTTTTCTCTCTTCTACAGAGCTGCTCAATACAATATTGAAAGTGAGGTCAGGACATAATAAAATTTTAGAATACAAATCCCAGCTCCTCCTTCTGGCTGTCCATGTTGGCTCCTCCCTGACTAGGCTAAAGGGACCCTGTATAGGTGCATACTCTGCAGGAAGCTAGAGGCCAAACATTTGGAAATTATTGAAAATACTGCATATTAGTTCTTGCATAAATGATCTGATTTTTTAATAACGGCAAAAATTTAAATTATTGTATAATTTTGAAAATACTTGCATTTATAACAGAATTAGCAACACTAACCATAATACAGAAAAACATTAGCATTTTCAAAATTATAATAAAATATATAAGTACCCATTTCGTATGAGGATGAAAATATAAGAAAGAGTGGAGAAGTAGGAACTCTTCTCCACTTCTGGTGGGAATGCAGACTGGTGAAACCACTGTGGAGATTGGTTTGGAGATTCCTCAGCCAACTAGGTCTAGAGGTCCCATTCAACCCAGCTATTCCCCTTCTGGGGATTTTCTCAGAAGATCTGAAAACATCATATCACTGTGATATATGTGCACCCATGTTTATAGCAGCACAATTTATAATAGCTAAATCGTGGAATAAACCCAAATGTCCATCAACAGAGGACTGGATAAAAAAACTGGCATTTTTACATAATGGAATATTATTCAGCTATAAAGAAAGACAAACTTGAGGCTTTTATAGGCAAATGGTCACAATTAGAGACCATACTCATAAGCAAAATAAATCAGATGTGCATGTGCAAATAGCATATTGTATCATTAGGGTAAGAACCTGAAGGTGGGAATATAAAGGAGGAGGTAGGAAAGGAAACTGCTCAAAAGTAAAGAGCAATTGGGGTGAGGGGAAGGAGAAAAGGAAGAAAGGGATAGCTACGTATGTATGTGTGTATATGCAGGATGGCTAACGTGGTTGCACTATTGTCTCATGTTGCTCTGTTGTAAGGAAGAGTCAATGATTAGTTGTTTAATCAATCTTGTATATCTATATGCATTATCCTGAACATACACTTTGAAGTTATCAATATATAACAACCATTGTTAATTCCCTTTCACCTTATCTGTAATTCAGTTTTTGTACCATTCTTGTGCTACCTTTTGTCCGTTTGCTAGTGTTTTCATTCTTTTACTATAATATAAGGAAGAGTTTAGTGATTCATAATTTCTTGATTTTTTTCCTGAAGAGGCTTCTGAATCTCTATAATTTTATTTTTTAAAATATGTAAATTTTCTTTACAGTGTTGGTTACTATTCAACTCTCTTTTCTGCTTGTAATGAAAAATTCTTATAAATTTTATTAAGAAAATCCTGTCACTTTAGGAAACATTAAGTTCCCCTTTCCAAATAAACAATGTCCATTTGAGGATAATGATTTATATAGTTAATAAATTTGTAAGATTAGCAATGACCAACCTGGTAATTTCATATTATTTTCAAAATGCCAGTAATCTATACCTTAATTCTGACTCCTTTCCTTTTTATAATTATTATTGGTTTTAATTTCATAATAAAAATCTTAAACTTCTTCAATTTTTACTGCATACTTGGAGTGATACATTTCTTGAACTTTATTGACTTCTTTTTGAAAGTTCTTATGCTCATCTAGGGTTCTCTATGTATATTTCTCCTCTAAGTTCTCCTCCAAATGTATTTGTCTATGATTGCATTGTCAGTCAACAGTACAGAAAAACAAGATGGCAGACTTAAATTTCATCATAAAACTTACTGTCTTGGTTACTTTTTTCTTGTTGCTGAGACAAAATACCCAACACCCAAAATGAAGGAAGGAAAGGTTTATTTAGCTTACAGTTTGTGTAGGTTTCAGTCCTTACTTGGCTGGTTCAGAGGCAGAGTGGCACATGGCAGAGGGCAAACTGTTCAGGGCAGCAGAGCACAGCAAAAACAACCAGCAAAAGGGAGGAATGGCTGCAAGCAGCCTCCTTTTCTCCCCTACATTGTAAACAGCCTACCCCCACCCAGGGGTCGTGAACCTCTCACACAACCTCCATGCCCTCCTCTTCTACAGGCTCAGGATGTTTACAAAGTAAGCACCCCAGCCTCCTGCTGAATCACTCAGTTAAACCTCCAGATTCCCCAAGTTGACACAGTGTATCAACTATAACACTTACTTTCCCCAAATCCTAATGAAATGAACAACAATCTAGTAAAATCCAATAAATAAGTTCCAAGTAATAAGACAAAGAAAAAATTTCACTGACAGAATAAAATAAGGAAAGAGATAAAACTTCATCAAATCATTTCCAAAAAACAAACCAAGGAATAAAACAGGATTAATTTCATTGAATCTTCTAAGGAATTCAGAGATGGATCACAATTCCTCAAATTAGCTTATTCCTCTAGAAGCCCATTCTGGTAGAATTGTACAGTTGTGAGAAGTTACTGTGAATATCTCACGTATAGAGGAACAAACATACTATTGTCACCATAATTGTAGTTGTGAAAAATGGAAACTAAGGAAATTAGAAAAAGATAACACATTGACAATTGAACAAGGCTTATTCTAACAAATAAAAGACCATATAAACCTACTTACTGTACTGGGATCTGATGCCTAAAAACACCTTTGTAGATGAATAGGATGTTTCCTTAAGTAATTGAAATAGACCATATTTTACAAAAGCTTAGTATGCTGTATAAACTATATATGGTCTAGAATTAGGCTATTAAATCTCAAGGACAAATTTTTTACAACAAGACCAATAAATATCATGGAACAGTAGGAGAAAATCTCCTTAGTGACAAAGCCACAAAACAATGAAATGCTGTCGTCAAGGTACTGAAGGAGAGAGACTGCCACGCAGGTATATTGTACCCAGTTGCAATATGATTCCTGTGCAAGCATGAAAGAACCTGCAAGATAGAGCAACATGAACTCTACGTTTAGAGAAAAGAGAGAAAAATTCCTTGATAAGGATATCTGACAATTAGAGATGAATCAAAATCATGAACTTGAGATTCGAGGCTATAGTTGAGTCTGCTGAGATTGAAACCATTGTATAGAAAAATAATAGTGATTAAAAATAACTTGGTTCTGCTCACTGTGAACACTAGGTACTGGCAGCCTGAAAGGTTTTACGAACTTGCTTTAATTAATTGCCTCCAAATACTATACTGTTTATGCTTTTACTGTCTCCCTTGTATGGATGAGGAAAACGGAAGTGAAAGGTAAGCAAAGTTCAAGGGACAAGAAGAGGAAAAGCAATCTGTGGGCCCCGGCAGAGTCAGAAGGGTGGTGAAGGATGGTCAACCTCTTCCCCACTTCAGGTAATTCCCCCTGGGCCCCTCACACCTGTATCCACGAGTATAAGGGCAGATGTCACAAGCCTGGCCCAGGATTAGAAGGAACATTACTTTGCATTTTGATATGTTTTAGTTTCATTTGACTGAGTTTAGATCTCTCAGAGCTAAAATATTACCCGCGGCATATTGTACCGGTTACCGTGGAACATTACCAGTGTCGTATTTGTGTTTTTCGGTTTGCCCTTGTCATCTTTGTGTTAGCTGTTATTTCCTTCTTCTCTCCTTCCATTTTCTGGATAAATATTGTGTTTGCTCATTTTCTTCTCTGACACCAGCTTGCAATGACACATTTTCTGTTATTTTACTGGGTACACTTAGATTAAAGCATGTAGCCTGAGCAGCACTGTATTATTGTAATGCAATATAAATTAGTCTTTTTATGTCCATACCAGGCTAGGAGTACCAGGCACTTTAATCATGTTGATCTGTCTTTGTTTTCAGCGCTGGATCCTGGCAGGTAAAAGCGTGACATACATATTTTAACTGAAAATGTGCAAGTACCAAAAGGATGCAGGTCCAAATGTGCAGCTTGTAAAATCCTTACAAATGAATGTGCCCGTGTAAACAGCACTCGGAGCAAGAAACTGCACATTGCTAGAAAACAGAAATTCACTGGTCCCTCCTTCAGTCTTTACCGTCTCCAAGATAATCCACTATTGTGAATCATATATAAAATGTCTTACTTTTAAAATTTATAGATTGAATTATGCTCAGTGTATGCCTTTGGATATTTTACCTTAAGGTTCATCCATATATTTTGTTTATACCTGTGCTGTCTCTCATTTTCATTCATATGCAATAGTGCATTATAAAAATATATCACAGTGTTCTAGTTATTATTGTTCTGTAAACCCTGGAAAAAGATAGTACTGTCTTAAAGAAACAGTTATATATTTGTGTAATATGTATATATATGCAAACACATATGCATACACATATGCATAACACATAGACAGTATATGTTATATATAACAAATCATCAAAACCTTCCATTTCAAGTCCCACTGCTTGCTTTCCCTATGAGGCTACCGTGAGAAAACATCATAAGATTCTCAGAAGCCCTGTTTCATGGAGACAATCTGAAAAGCATTCTGCGAGGATACTTTTAGTTCTTTTCTGTGTCTGAAATATTGTATGAAGCACTCCTTTAAAAATTAGGGACTAAGCATAGGATGTGATAGTCTTAGGGTTGGATCTTGGGAAATTCAAGACCATGCTATCATGGAGATAAGCTCAAAATGAGAAACAATTTTACTTTCCAGTCCATCTTGCTGTGGCTTTTCACAATTTCTTTATGCTTCATCTCTCTTTTCACATTTTATCTTGGACAACAAAAAGCTGCCAGGTGGCACATTAAATATTGCACCTGAAAATCTTTCTAGCTAGGCCATCAAGTTCCATGGCAATTTTTTTTTTACTTTCCACATTTTTGCAGATAACAATGTTACTAATAAATTTTACTCCATAAAACATGAGAACTTACCATTCCAAAAAATGTACTTTCCTTTATGTCTTCTCATTCAGCCTTCCTGGACTTTTTTAGAATCTCACTCCCAGTTTTCTCAGAACAGCCTTTCAGCTTTAACCTGCTTTCTCATCTCAGTATCAGTGCCATAGATTTTTGGAACAGATTCCCAGTACCAAACTCTGTTGCAATCAGACCCAGAGGCTTAAATATGGTATAATTTCTCTTCTCTGAGAAACCAAAAATAAAAGTAAAGAGCAAGATAAAAGCTAGACAAGAGGAAAAACGAGACAGAGCTTTATGAAGGGGCAGATGCCAAAGAATTGGAGGGAAGGGGTAAGAAGGGGAAGGAAGGGGATGGAAAAGACTTAAGGTGTATAATGACCGTGTACCACCTTCCTAAGAGGAATTTAATCCCCCACTGAAAACACACACTAATAAAAAAATAAAAACTGCAAAAAAATCTATTCCAGTAGTTGTTGCATAGAAAGCACCTCAAAATATACTGACTTAAAATAAAAAACAATATTTATTTGGCCTCAAACCTGTAGTTTTGGCAAGACTAACCTGGGTCAGCTGATCTTTACTTTATTGGCGTCGCACTGATACGAGGCTCGAGGATTCACTTTAGAGATGGTTAACTCACTTGACTGGTGTGTGGAGACACCTGGCAGCTAGAGCTTGTCTAGGACTCAGTTTGGATCCAGCAGTCTCTCCGTATGCCGCTTGGGTCTGCCCCTGGCAGGGTATCTGAGTTCTAGAATGAATGTCTTAAGAAATTCAGAAAGGAACTTCCGGTCACTTTATGACTCAACTTCCAAAATCACATAGAGTCACATTAAAGATAGTAACTGCTGGATTAAAGGCAGGAAATACAGTTTGCATCCTGTTCGTGAAGATTAAATTGCAATCATCTCATCATTGTAAGACATATTTTTCAAGACTGAAATTTGTTTCCATCTGTCACATCCATTTTAGTAATTTTACTTTCAAAGGGTGTGTTTGTATTAGTGATACATATCATGTTAGTGCATGTCTCTTGAAAAATGTGTTTACCTTTATGAAATTATATATATATATTTGCATATATGTGTATATATATATTTGTATATATATGTGTGTGTGTATATATATATATACACACACACATATATAAAGAGCTGAGTGTTAGGGTTTGCATATCATTAGTTTTGAAGGATTCAACCAGCTTTAGAAAATAGACCACCATTTTATAATCCTGCCAAAAGTCCACTTACCTGCTCAAAAATATTTGCATTCACATAGTTTAATAATAGATAACAATTGTTTGCTTACTCTCCTTTTGAGATAGGGAGTGGCGTTCTAATTTCTTTCATTTTGATTCAAGCCTTGCCTTGTGAATTCTTTGACCAATGTACTTCAACAGAAGTGAAGTTGTGAACCCTCCAGGATTAATTAGTAATAAATAGCTTTACAGCTTTTCTTTGAGCATCTCGAAACTTCCTCATTTAGAGCTCTGTGATAGATTCCATGAGGAGTCTGACCACCAGGCAAGAGAGATCTGGTTGTCATTATAGTGAATCTTAACTCTCTAGCGAAATTTGTAAATGGTCACATGAATAAAACAGTTTCTAACATTCCCATCAGCTTAACCATTTCATGAGTCTGGACTACTAATGATTTCTTTAAATGCTATGATAGAAGAAGCAGTAGTGTAAGTCTGCCAGATTCTTTACATGTGGCATTGAAAAAAAAACAAAAAATGTATTGTGAATAGAACAGCGAGATACAAAATAGAGATACTTTAGGGGAAAGCCCCGAGTTCAACCCACAGCACCACAAAAAAGAAGAAAAGTTTAAAAACAGAAAATTGAGTACTTGTGTACATTACTGTAGTTCACTCTGTGGCAACAGATAACTAGGGATGTGTTTGCTCGTCTTTTTCTTTAGCAGCTGTGATATGTGTGAAGTAGTATTGCACGGTACTTATAGTTTAGATTTCACTGATGACTTTAGTGCTGAGAAAATTTCTAGACATTTTGATAATGTCTACTAAAGCATCTGTTCTGTCTGTTCAATTTTTTTCTTTTTTGATTTAATATTGAGCTTCTAAGCTTTTTTATTTTGGGTGCTGTGATCTTCTACAGTCAATCAAATTCTGTATAGTTGGGGATTTTTCTATATTTACCTTTTAATTGTATTAACTATTGCTTTCTGTATGTTGCTTATGGGGTTCATGAAAATTTAATACTATCCTTTTCATATACATTGGCTTCATCAGTCAGTTATGTTTGCCCCAGTTTTCTTTCATAAAAAGCTACCCAAACCTGGTAGCTACAAAACAATCAGGAGGTATTTATTACAAATCTATGGACACTGATTGGGCAAAACTTTGAATCGAAGTTAGATTCACTTATGCCTTTGCAACCAGATTGTCATCTCAACAGATCTGCCTATCTTGGCTTAACTAGCAGTTTCAGCTCAAGTAGAAAGTATTCCCCAAAGACTGGGGTGCTGAGGGCATAATCCCAATGCAGCAGTTGTTCAGAAGGAGGGGTTGCAGTGGTGACTGGATCATAAGCATGCTCACTTTATCTGTATGTTGAACCATTGGCCAATAGGCAGATCCATCAATGAGTTCATATTTGTATGAGCTATTAGGTGTTAGGATTCAGTTGGAAGAAGGAGGCCACTTGAGGCATGCCTCCGAAGGGTACATATTGTCCTCTGTCCCTTTGACTCTGTCTGGCTCTTCCCTTTTGTCTTGCCTCTTTGCTCCATGAAGTGAGCAGTTTTAGTCCACTGTGTACTTCCTCCGTGATATGCTACCTCACCTTGGTCCCTTTGCAAAGGAATCAACTGGCCATGGACTGGTACAGAGATTATGAACCAAAATACACTCTTCCACTGCTCACTTTTTGTGTCCGGTAACTGGGCACAGCACTGACATGTTGACTAACACACTCCCTTATAAGTGACGTGGAAACTGTTTTCTCTCCTCTATGTTCTTTCACTTTCAGTCTGTCACTTCATCTGTGAACCTTCTTGAATCATTCCAGCAGTGGCACAAAGAAACGAGAGAGGAACGGAAAGCACATCATATTCTATCAAATCATTATCTGCAGGAAATCTGCTAATAATCTGTCAGTCACAGCAACAACTTATCAGCCTATGCCCAACCATGGTATAAGTATTTAGAGAGGAAAAATTTAATGTGAATAATTATAAAACTGCCTTAAGAAAGGTACCTATAATTTTTTTTTTTTTGGCGGTACTGGGGATCGAACTCAGGACCCTGTGGCTTGCTAGGCAGGCACTTATTCCACTGAGCTATATCCCCAGCCCCCAAGAAAGGTACCTATAAAGATCTAAAGTTATCTAATAAATATCTTAAGGTTATGAAAAAAAAATCACAAGTCAGGGGAGAATTGGAAAGAAGGGAGTGGTCTTTTAAGCTTAGGTGTCAAATCTTGTTAAGGATGTAGCTTCAACTCACTTGATTACAGCAATGACCAAATTGTCTCTCCCTGCTGCGTGCAAATAAAGATGAGCTGACAGTGGTAGGAGGGCTGCTGCAGGAGTGGGGAAACCACTGCAGTTGTGAAGTACATCAAGAGAATGCAAAATTTCTGATGAGGAAACCTTGCAATATACTCATCAGAGCAAAAGAGAACTGAGGCTGATGATGAGACCGAGCGCGAGTCACACATGTCGGTGTATATGAACCTAAAGCATGCAGTTTCTGTGTCACAAGGGCCACTGGAAACACCCCTCTCAGTGCAGGTGAGCCTACGCTGGTTGGCCATTGCACGGGATGTTTCTGCAGGAACGAGACTAGGGAGTGAGTAGGATCTATGTCAGGAGAGCTGTGGAAAGTAACTGTCCCTCATGCAGACAAGCCAAGGCTCACAGTAGGCACAAAGAGGCAGTCATTTTCCCCTGTGAGGCTTAGAACAAGTAGTGTTAGCATCTAAGGCAGTGGTTGAGAATCACTGGGCCTAGGTCAGGACCATGGGATCAGGGAAGGTCTGCGGGGCCCAGGACTGGGGCAGAGACCTGCCACATGTCCCCACAGTCATAACTGAGGGTACTAGGGATGAATTTGTATCTGAGCATCAATAAATTGATGACTAGCTCAGAGGGTTGCATGGCATGAAGAAATTGACTTCACCTCTTTAGTGAGAAAAATACACAGTTATAAGACACAGGAAAGATATACATGGAGCTGAAGTTTTCAGATGATCATAGCAGTCAATGAGAGATCAGTCCCTGGCCCCCGGTATTCATTAACCTTCCATAGGAAAAATACGGTATTTTCTCTCCCAAGTTCTCTGAAAATTTCACCCAACTACAAGTTTATAATCCAGGATCCTGTGGTCTAACTCAAATTTGTCTGTAATTCCTTGTATGGGACTTGTTTTTGGCAAAATTTTTGAATGAAGAGAGAAGTTATCTGATGTCTCTTAGACCTTAAATATAAAAATATAAAAGGAAACGATAACTACCTATTGTCTTTTTTGTAGGAAATTTTATTAATTTCCTGTACAGGAATGAGAATAGCATATAAGTAGTAGTCAACCTTGTTTCATTAGAATTGTGAACTCTGGCTTGGAAAATGTTAGCTGATATCTTCAAATCATTGTGTACATGTACCACATTTTTATATTGATTGGTCTATTGTTGGGCATCTCAGCTGTTTTCACACCGTAAGTATTGTGAATTGCCCTATTCACAAATGAGTGTGCATGTACCGCTATGGTATCATGTCTTTAACTCATTGGAAATATACCCAGGAAAGGTTTACTTGGATCATATGGAACTTCAATTTTTAATTTTTAGGGGAATCTCCATACTTATTTTCAGGGCATATTTACAAGTTTACACTCCCACCAACAGTGGAGGAGTGTTCCTTTCCTCTTAGCATCCCCAGTGGCATTTATGTTCTTGATGACAGTCATTCTAAATCGATCTCAGTTTGATTCAGTTTCCTGATAGCTAGAGATATTGAACACCTTGCAATTATTTGGCTTTTGTATATCTTCTTTTGAGAAATGTCTGTTTATTTCCTTTGCCCATTTATTTTTGAGAGGGTCCTTTATTTTGAGGGGAAAATAATTTTAGTTATTTGAATAGTCTAGATATTAGGCCTCTGTCGGAGACAAAATTATTTTCCCTCTGTAGCATATCTCATCACTCTCTTGATTGTTCTTGATTGTTTCCTTTGCTGTGCAGAAACTTTGTAATTTGATGTGGTCTCATTTGTTGAGTCTTGTGCTATTGCGGTAATGTTCTGGAAGTTCTTGTCTCTGCCAGTGGCTCCAAGTGTTTATCCTATGCTACTTTCCAGTAGTTACACAGTTTCTATACTTATGTTTATGTATTTGTTTCATCTTGACTTGATTTTAGTACAATGTGAAAGATATGTATCTCGTTTCATTCTTCTGCAGAAGGATAACCAGTTTTCTTCCACCTTTTGTGAAAGAGGCTATCTTTTCCCTAGCATATGTTTCAGCCCCTGGGTTATAAATTAGATGTCTAAAGATAAATGGGTCATTTCTACATCTCCTGTTCTATTCTATTAATCCACACTTCTATGTTTGTGCTAGTACTATGCTGATTCTCTTCCTCTTTCAACTTTGTAATGTAACTTGAAGTTGGGAATTTTGATCCCTCCCACATTGCTCATATTGCTTATGATTGTGTGAGTTTTTCTTGTCTCTTCTGGGTCCATGCACATTTCAATATTTTTTAGCTCTCTGCTGAATGTTTTTATATTTTAATATTATTGCATTAAATTTATATATAGATTTTTTAATTTTAATTTTTATTTTTTGGGAGGGTATCAGGAATTGTACTCAGGACCTCATGCTTGCCAGACAAGAGCTGCTCCACTAAGCTAAATCCCTAGTCCACATATAGCTTTTAACAATATAGCCATTTTAGTGATACTAATTCCACCTATGCAGGAACAGAAGATGTCTTTCCATGCTCTGATGTCTGCTTCAGTCTCATTCTCTAGAGTTTTATACTTCTCGTTATAGAAGTGTTTAACCTCATGGGCTAGGTTCATTCTTAGGCATATAATATTTTTGGTGCTATCAGGGATGCAATGACTTTTTTGATTAGTTTCTCATTGGGTTCCTTAATGATATATAAGAACACTATGGATTTTTGTGCGTTGATTTTATATCCTTCCACTTCACTCAATTTGTTCATTTGCTTTAAGAGTCTTCTAGTCAAATTTGGGGGTGGTCTTCTATTTAAAGTCCTATTTCATAGGCAAATGCAGATAATTTACTTTCTTCCTTCACAATTTGTATGTGCTTTATCTCTTTCACTTACCTGATTTCCCAGATAAGCTTTTACTACTACATTGAAGAAGAATGGTAAGAATGGATAATATTGTTTCATTTTTGGTTTTAGGAAAATTCAGTTGTTTTCCTATTCACTGTGATGTCATCTGTGGGTTTGTCATGGATGGTTTTCATTGGTTTGAGGTAAGTTCCTTTAATACCTATTTTAATCAGGAATTTTATCATGAAGTGGTATTGAATTTTGTCAAAGGTGCTTTCTGCAGCTATTGAGATGTGGGACTGTATTACTTTTATTCCTGTAACCTGGTCTGTTACATTCACTGATTCATGTTTCTTTGTTCTATACTTGCCCTCCTTTGGTGATGCCTACTTGGTCATGATGTATGATCATGACTGAATTATGTTGGCAAGTAACTTATTGAAGACTTTTTCACCAGAGTTCATTAAGACTATTGGCCCATAGTTTTCTTTTTCTTTTTTCTTCTTTAAGTTTGTGTGTACAATAGATATACACATAATGATCACACTCACAAGGACTTTGTACCCATACATCGTACATCCTTGGACCTGTTTGTTTTCAGCCCCTACTCTCACTTCAGTCACTCTTCCTCTCCTCATTTACAAAGTATTGTTTCCATTTTATCCTTCTCTTATCTTTTTTTTTTCTTTTCCCTTCCTTTCCTCTTTCCCTTTTCCTACATCTCCATTCTTTTGAATAAGTTTTTCCTTTTTCACATCTATCATACACTTTGGTCTTTATTTACCCTTTCAGTTTCTCACATCAAAGAACCAATGCAACATTCACATATGTGTGTCTGATTCATTTCAGCTAAGAGTAGGGCCTCAAGGTGCATCCATTTACCTAGGAATGTCTCAAGCTTATCTTTCCTTATGGCTGAGTAGAACTCCGTTGTATACAAAACCACATCTTTTATATCCACTCACGGTGGATGGGCATTTGTGCTATTTCTAAGATTTAGCTATTAAAAACTATGCCGCTATAAACATGGGTACACATGCTGCAGTACAAAGTTTTTAATTCTTCTGGAAAGATATCCAGAAGAGGAATAGCTGGGTCAAATGAGACCTCTAATCCTAGATTTCTGAGGAATCTCCACAATGATTTCCACAGTGGTTGCAACAGCCTACATTTCCACCAAAAGTGGAAAAGGTTTCCTTTCACCCTACAGTCCCAGAATTTGTTATTTGTTGATTGCTTGAAGAGTGCCATTCTCTCTGGGGTGAGATGGAATCTCAGCATTCTTTTTTTTTTTTTCAAACCTGCATCTCTCAGTTGACCAGTGGTATTCAACATTGCTCATATATTTATTTGGCATTTGTATTTCTTCCTCTGAGAAGTGTGTATTCATCTCAAATGCCAATTTTGGATTGGGCCTTTCAATCATTGGGGGTATCTAATTATTTTGAATTCTTTATGTTCTGGATATGACTCCTTTGTCTGAAGGTCAACTGCCTAAAAGCTTTTCCACTCTGTGGGTTATCTTTTCACTCTATTGGTAATTTCCCTTGGTTTGCTGAGTCTTTCTAATGGGATGAGACTCCAGTTGTTTATTCTTTATAATATTTATTGATGTTAGTATTCCAAAGTTCTGGTGAAATACAGTGGTAAATCTATCTGGTCCTGGAGGATGGAGATAAAGGGGAAGAGAAAAGAAGAAATGGAAGAAAAAGAGAATGTAAGAAAAAGGAATAGAGAAGAAAAAAGAGATGACAAAGAATAAATGGGGAGAAAAGATAGGCTTTGTTGTCTTTACATTTATACCTGGAACAGAGGGGAAGGGGAGACAGCTTTGGAGAGGTTTGTTTTTGAAGGCTGAAAGGAGGAAGAGGAGGACAGAAAATATAATTGGATGATGCGAGAAGCTTTAAGGAGGTTGGGAGCAAATTACTAAAATTGAGGACAGAAAACTATAGATATAACCCTAGGTGTGTGTGAATCTGATCGATCAATGCAAGATACTGTACTAACAAAAGTAGTAATCATTTTGTATCCATAGCTGTACGTACAGGTGTGCCCACATATGTATTTTAAGAGATCAGAGAAGGAAAATAAAGTAATATTTTCGTCTTTATAGTATTTATATGCCAGAAAAAGGGGACGAGGAAAGGAAAATTTGAGTTTGAGAAGGGAAGTCAAGAAAGAAGAACAGGATAGGTGGTTCAGTGGAAAATGTGGGAGAATATTATAAGACTGAGTTCAACTGAAATAGCCCAAGTGAAATACTAACTTAGAAAACCCTGTGAAACCACCCTCATCATGTGTGAACCTAATGGAACTTGATATGCTGCCAAAGAATTAGTAGTAGTGACAAACTTTATGCTCTTAATAGACTACACTTCTCAGCTCTTGCAAAGAGTAATATCAGAAGAAGGAAGGAAGGAAGGCAGGAAGGAAGGAAGAAAAAGAAAGGAAAGAGAAAGAAAGAAAGAAGAAAAAGAAAGAAATGAAGGAAGGAAGGAAGGAAAGATGGAAGGAAGGAAGGAAGGAAGGAAGGAAGGAAGGAAGGAAGGAAGGAAGGAAGGAGAGAGATTGAGCAAAGTCAGATAGATCAACCCCGGGCTGATTTATACTGAAACATGAATTCAACCAGATTGCTCTTCTTCCTGAGTTCAAACATGTACAAAGCAGCCTTGTAGTTCTCTTACTGTCAGATGTGACTGTGATTCCCAGTGAACACCACCTTTTGGTCATTGTGAAGGGAATTGGTTTAGGCCAATCAGCTTTTAAATTAATTCTTTGACTTACTCACAGTCTTCTGTAGCAGGGTGTGAAGAGGGTGGTGAGTCTAGATGATCCAGAGACCACTTCTTGCTCGCTCTGCAAACGGAGTTCACTAAATTCCAGCATGTAGTCGCATGAGTGGCTGGCTGACAACTGATTCTCTGTGTTATGTCCATACTTCTTTTAGATCTTGGGGGCAAGAGAGGGCAGTGGGTCCGCCCTAAGGTACAGCAATCAGCTGCTCACTGCAAGAGCTCCCACCATCTCAGACCCCTTCCCTTAGCTGATCTCCTGATGCCGTGTTTACTGGTACAGTGAAGCCCTCACTCTGCGTTGCTGCCCCTGAGGCCCAGGAACACTCTGAGTCCAGCTTTCCTTCTACCTGGAGCTGAGAGGCTGGTGTTTCTCTTCTAGTCTCTCTCTCATAGCTTTAGTTTACTGTGATACAGTCACTTTTCCCAGGTCTGACTCTGATTGTCAGGGAGGTTAACCAGCTCCTCCCTATGCTGTAGCAGTAGTTATATCTTGACTTCACAAAAATATGTAGGTTTTCTGTAGCTAGGCAGAGAGAGTTACTCAGGAAGGGTTTCCACCCCGGTTGTGCTTGAGTACGCGAAGCGCTCATTTTAGCGAGGCAAACAAAGGAGCCAGAGTGTCTACCGTGGATTTCAGAGCCGACCCTGCCCAAATCCTTGGGTATGGGATGGCAGTTATCACCCCTGTCTCTGTTCAATTTGCTGTACTTGTGTCTCTTGAGTTAGAACCATAGTTTGAGACACATGCTGTGTCTTTATTGATATTGTGGTGGGGAAGGGAATGGAAAGTTCTCCCTCCCCTCTGAGCCACCTCTATTCAGGGCCAGGGTTTGTCGTTTTAGTTAACCCACTTATCTCTCTTCCTTTTGGGTTTCACTTGGTTCCTTTCACTCTTAGGATGTGATCCAGTCATTCCCAGTAAACCTCAATCCTTCATACAGCCTATAACGTTTGCTTTTTGAAGAAGATGCTGGAGCTGTGCTACACTTGAGTTGACACTAGCCTGCCATTTTCCACCTATTCAGCATTGTTTTACAACTTAAATGATCATGTATATTTGGAGATATAAAATTTACAGAAGCTAGAAAATGTTTCAAATTTTTAAAAATACAAAGATAATGGAATAAATTGATAACCAAAATATATATCCACTAGACATGTTCAGAATACATCAGTATCATGGTATTGTAACCATTTAAACATGCCCTTGCAAGTACAAAACTGTAGTTTTCATAGTACTATTGGTTTTACAATTGAACAAAGGTGTCAGGAATAACTTAGATTAATTGCTGAAACACTTGGGTTAAATAGGACTGATGCTGAATAAACACTTCATACTTTATATATCTGTGGAAATTCTACTTGTATTGCTTTTCAGTTAGAGTCAGATTTCTGCAGCATACTTGCTACATTTTTCCTAACACTTTCTTACATCAATATCTGTCCGTTGATAATTTTTTATTCTAATGTTTTCTTTGCTATATTTTTATCAGTTCATTATCACGCTGAAAGAGTCGTTTATTGGAAATATGGCTTCTGAATTCTCTTACAATGAGAGAACTTAACAGAAATCCTTTTATCCTTTAATGAACTAAAACTTTATTTAAGTCGTCAGTTATGAAATGAGCAATATCTGATTATGATTTATAGTTCTAAAATACTGCTTTCTGCAATGATTCTTAGGGTAGTGTTACAGCAAAAATCAAAAATCAGAACGAACTCTGCAGGAGATCAAAGAATTCATTCAGAACAAATGGAGTTTAATTAACTTTAATTAAAGTTATTGGAACCGTCATAGCTCCCCATTCCCAATTTGCTGATCAGGAATGTGGCCCCTAACTGCCTTTGTTCCCACATTATATACATTTTTGGTTTCCATGGTAACAGATTGGAATGTTTAGGCCTGGCCACAGTTGTTTTCCTTTTGCCACTTGACTGGGTCAGATCTGGCTCAATGATAAATACTTTCTGTGCTCCGTTTTATGTATACCCCTCTTTAGATACAGTGTTTATCTAGGGCCAGGGGAGGTGTGAAACAACTCAGGAAAAGTCAGGACTGCAAAGTAAACTCTTTACAAGTCCTCCAGGATGCTTCTCAAGACACATTTGGAGGCTTGCATTAAGACTAGAATTATTTTATCTTAAAATGATATGGTAAAGTTGCTGTCCCTTACAGTAGCAACAATAACATCAAAACATTTTTTAAGTACATAAAAAGAGAAGGGACAAAACCCCAAAGTCCCAAGTGTATCATAGGGAATTATGATAGATTCAAACAAAATTTATGCAAAATTATCCAACATTAGAAGTCCAAAATGCAGCATAAGACCTAATTTCTATTTCTTTGCCAATTTTTTTTTTTTTTTTGGCGGTACTGGGGATCGAACTCAGGACCCTGCGCCTGCTAGGCAGGCGCTTATTCCACTGAGCTATATCCCCAGCCCCCCTAATTTCTATTTCTTATTAACCCCTTCCATTAAGTCTCCCTACCTGCACTAGCATTTATGTCCCAAAATTTAAGGCTTCTTTTAGTCTCTTCCCATCTACATTCTCTTATTTTATTATTATTAGTATTTTTTGGTACCGGGAATTGAACTCAGGACCTTGTGAGGCAGGCACTTAGGCCACTGAGCTATATCCCCAGCCCTGCATCTACTTTCTCACCCCACTTCCAATTCCCAAAAGTTTCTCTCCTCTTACCCAGACATTGACAATGAAGTCATGGCATCTTGGCTTCTTTTCTTTATGACGTCCATAGACAATGTGCTGAGTGAAAGAATGTGTCTGTCTTACCTCTCACTTTATCTCCTGTGGTCAGAACGCTAGCCATTTCATGTATTTTTGTTGAATTAGCAACATAAAAATGTGATTAATGTATCCAGTATTTCTAATTTAGAGCTCTGATATAGGTACATGAGTAAATTTCCATGATTAATTAAATTTATATTTGAAATTTTTACAGTTCTGCAGAACTGTAATTTTTACAGAGCAAAAATTTGCTTGTGCTCATGCATTTCTTTTCATGAGACCCTTTAAAAATGCTCTTTCAGGAAAACATCTACTGAGTGGTGAGTGCTATTCTTTATTACACTATTTTAGGAGTGCTAGTTTGCTTTTTAAAAATCTAGAGTAATAGAAGATACTATTGCTGCCTTGTTTTCTAAATTATTTAAGTATTTAATACAATGGATAGTGAAATTTTGATACAATATGCAAGAAGTTTTACACATGCATTCTATAATGTTCTAGTATTAAAGGTTTAGAAGTTCTGATGAGAACATTATTATTTGGAAAATCAGTTTCACAGTAGCACAATGTCAGACTCTAGCTATGATAATTTCCTCTTTAGTGATGTGTTAGAGGCGGACTGAAAGTGTTATTCTCTGTAGATCACTGCGTTTTGAATGTAGATATGTGGAATTGTGATAAAACATCTTCACAAGTGGAATTATACCACATGCTTTTGTTGTGTCATATATCAGCGATGAATATAAATATTTACAGAATAATAATCTAGTATGGTTTAATCCTTTAAATTTTCTCTAGAACTTAATTTTCTATATGATAATATTATAATGACTCTATACTATAAAATCAATCTTTTAAAAAATATATATTCCAAAGGGTATTCTGTATTGAAAGTGTTTAAACTTCTGCTTCACAAGTTAGGTTCATTATTTTGTTTACAGATTTTACTTTCCACAGTGTGTGTAAATTTGATGAATTCAGAAAAATAAGGATTTTAACTGTTTTAAGTCTCATCTATCACCATATTTTTTAAATTGATAAACCACCATTCTTCCTGTATGTGCATGTGTGTGTTGTGGGGAGCATCACCGCTTCTAAAAACAATGTAATCAGTCTTCTTTCACTCACGCTACCAGAATATTAGTCTCGTTATTCAAAGAATGCAACAGTGATGAGCACTCCAAAGAAAGGCTCGAGTGGTACAACTGCAGTACAGCCAGGATATTTGTATGCATTCAAGTGATAAAGGAAGAAGGCAGTGGCTCTTTGGTGAAGCGAATGACCAATCACAAGAGGAGCACGGAGTGGTGTCCGTGTCAAAGAGCTCATCTGAACACAAGATGGCAGTTAAGAAAATAACACGTACCTTAATATTTTACATTTTGGTTTTCATAAGCTCTTAAATATCCACAGGGGACATTTTTACCTTTCAATCATACATCTATGCCAAGTAGAGTTCATAAAACTGGTATAGGACGTTCCTCCTTGCCACCGCAGTGCATTCATGGAAGCCTTTATGTGGAGCAGATTGTTATAAAGATTTTATATTTCCTCACAGGAACAATGTTATAATTTGATATTATAGACCAAGCATCACATAAATCATAGACATGACTGAAAATGTGTGATAAAGTGTGATGTACAACTATAAATTTGTGCGATAACTCCAAAGAATAAAATTATGCTCCATGTTTTAAGCAAAGGGCATAAGTGTGCTATTCACTCTGATCGTTCACAAACCCAAGCGAATCATAAAGGACAAGGAGAATTTATAAAAATACAATTTGATTGGATTATAAATTTGACACACCTGCAAGATTTATGTCATTTAATTTTCTTCTCCTCATGCTTTCCTCTGTTTTAGCAGCACCCTTGTTCTGTCACTGTGCTCCCCACGTAACAAAGTTGCTCCATTCTGTGTGAATTTTAGTTGGCAGATTCCTCCCCTGCCTACAGAATCATTAAATGGTAAACCTGAGATGTATCTTAAACTATGGCCAATATGGGACAGCTATTTGGAAGCCCTATTTCTAAACACAAGAAGATATGTGTGTGATGCCGTTGACATATATTTGGCTCATTTTGTCATTATTCTTTTCATTTTGTTTTGTCTTTTGAAAGTTAGTGGCATGGAGGAATGATAGAAATTTTTGAGTGATTCCAATATATGGGATTATCTGCATACCTCTTTTTCCTTGTGTGTCCAAAGAGTTGCTATTACCAGATACTAGCAGAAAGGTGTAAACTGAATGAGTTAATTTAAAATGTATTACAAGTATGTGGGCTTAGAGTATCAGTTGAGAGGACTTCCAACATTCTCTCAAGCAAATACTCAGCAAGAGCTATCAAAACCAGAAAGCAAATTTTGGAAGAAGATGGAAGGAGTATGAAAAAATCTCAGCATAGGGCTAACAGTAAAAATATACTAGGAAAATGAATTTCTAATCTCTAGCACTAGCAAAGTTGAGAGTGTTAAAATGCACACCTTCTGAGAAAGCTTTTGCCTCAGCCTCAGCAGCCGCTGACCCATTTCAGGCTCATGATGCCTCCCGAAAAGGAATGAACTGCTCTGGGATGTAGTACGTTCTCACAAGAAGCAATTACTGTAGAAAGAATTGCAAAGGCAACATAGTAAGATGCAGCCGAGTAGTTTGCGGCTGTGATCTCATTCAAAAGCATCAGTTCGTGTAAGACCCTTTATGTTTAAAGGTTTTTCTTGATCTGGGATTAGATGAAGAATGACCTCATTTTTAAAAGCTAGACAATCGAAGAATTTTTATAAAGCCTTGTTTGTCCAAACACATTATGCTGTCTGGTTTAGAAGCGAGCAGGATGCCCAAATCCCAGAACAAGGGGGGAATTTGTAGAGGAGGAAACATAAAGTCTGACATATGCTACTAATAAGAGTAAATTATCCTTTACTCCCATGAAATACTTCAACAGTGTCCAGACCTGTGAGCATCCAGTTCATCATCTTTTATTGCTAAGCAACCCAATTTGTGTACCAAGATGAATTTTGTACCTTTAAGTTGCTCTAAAGGATCCCTACCTATTTTGCTTAAAATTGGATGGGCTTTTAGATATTAGAATTTTTAAAAGGTATTTTGAGAATAGCTGTATTTGCACTCGTGAAAGATAATTAATAATAGTTTCTCTCTAGCTTAAGGTTCCTCATTAATTTAACAAGTATTTAGCTTTAGAGCAAAATTCACCAAATAGAAAAGTAAAAAATATATCATGAGAAAATATTCTAGGTCTAACAGATAGCAATGGAAACTGTAATGAATATGATCCTTATGGATGTCAAAACCATACCAATAAAATTAATTTAAAAATTAATTTTCATCATTATATTCTTATTTTTTTATTATCAGCTATTTGCATCTCTAGAAGCTTAGCCCGAGTAATTATGTCCAAAATTTTCTGACATCAGCTATCTTTAACATCTCACCTCTTTAACCTTCACTGAAGCAATTTGATGAATAAACATGATCAGATTTTCTCTACGTTAAAATTTTGACACATGCACACACTTGGAGAAACTGCAAGATCATTTTAAGGGCTTGTGCTGTTTCTCATAGACTGGATTCCATATTTGTTACTAACAGGCTCAAGAAGGCTCTGGAAGTTCTGCCTCTGCCCTCAGGTCTGCTTTCTTATTTTCTACTTATTTTTTCAGAAAAAAAAATGTAACACTGGTAGTTGACAAAGTCAGTCACCGGTTCGTATCCCGCTTCCCTTTCTCTTCTGTGGAACAGTAGGCGCTGTCAGGACTTCTCTGCAACGATGCAACTTTCTCCCATAGTGAGCTTTCATACTGCGCACTTCCCATGCCCTCTTCACAATGTTTCTCACTTTCTGACATGGGTATTCCCCACATCCTCTGCACTACTAGCTGATTTTTTTTTTCAGCAGTAATCTGTATCGATCTTTCTTCCACACCATTATTTTTAATCTCTTCACAGAGGGAGGCCCCAAATGTCCATCCTCCTCTAAGATTCATACATCCAAACATTTAATGTTCTGCAGTTTCTATGAACTAATCTCCTTAGAAGTTTTCTGCCTAGGATATACTTACCTTTTTTCAGACTATGCCAGTCTAAATCTTACATCATTCTCACAACTCAGACAGGGTATCAACCCCACTGTAAAAGTGTCAGGTTAAAGAGTCTCCTTAAATCATGGTCCCTTGTATATACTTACAGATTATATCACACTTATTCTAACATTTACTTGGCAAATGTCTTTATATTACTGTAACAGTATTTTCAAATGTACTAAAGAAAAGGGAGTAATTGCAAAATTTAATCTTAAATATTTAGTTAAAAGCTATTTCAGTAATGGATATACAATATATATGTATATAAAAGTTAAATTACTATAAATTGCCCAGAATTTTTTCATTGGGATTGTGACATTGTTGACAATCATAAAATCCAGCGACTTTTAAGACCTAACAATGTAAGAGGATTCAATTTATTTTAGAAAATATACACTATCTCCAAAGGGTTGTATTTACTGTAGATATTTGGTCTACATCATAGAATTCTAAATGTTAGAGTGTAAGCAAGCCAAATTCCTTTGACATAAAAGCAAGACCAGTTCAAGGTGAGACACATATGCTTCACTCAGATTCTATACTATTCACGCTGGTACAAAATTTACTTTTTAAGCACCATAAAAATCAGGTACACACAAAAGTGATCTCCACAAAGAATTGCTAGTAACTCTATGCGGCAAAATCTAGGGCTCTCTTTGAGGTTTTTCACTTTAATTTTTATGTTCTTGTTCGGATAATACCACAGTGCTTTGAAAAGACAGCAAGAACAAAACATTATGTTATGCTTTATGTCCGGTTGTAAAGTTGACCTTTGTAGGAATGGACGTGTCATTGCACACTAGCTGATAACTATTGCAGATAAGTGTATAAATACATTGTATCTGTGGAGGGATGGTGCTCCCTTCGATATGGCATAGTTGTACAATACAACCTCCAACAGGTTATCCCGTGGCTATGGGCTCAGGAACATTTCACAGATTGAACTTCTGTTGGCCTCATTTTTCTGATTTGTTACATGAAAATAGTACCTACTTACACATTTGGTAAACATATGTGAAAACATTATAGCATAACAGTTAGTGTGAAATCATTATCAACCTCTCCACGATGAATGTAATGATTATGTACTGTAAACATCAGTTAATAAAAATAACAAATAAAGAGTAAAAATAAAATCTATTTAAAAATTTTCCCTACCTCTACTTACATTTCTAAAGATTCATTTTCTCCAAGAAAGTTTCCCTAATGTTCTAGCCAAGGGATCTGTAAACTTTAATGTGGAGTGAGAGGTAGTAAATACTTCAGGTTACACAGGCCAAATCCCATCTCTTGTGGGTACTGAATCATTATACTATAAAAGTAGCAGTGATCTAGATAACATGCAGAGAAAGGAACACTACTATCTACAAAAAACAAAACAAATAAAGGCACGATATGGCCTGTCTTTCAGCCCATATTACCCCATTTCTGATTTAATGTCTAGAGGAATTATATTCATCTATTTTCATTTTTTAAGGCTTTGATCTAGATGGAGTTCCAAAGTATGGTGTGTTTTATTTAATTATCAATGGAAGCTCAACTGAGGCTTATATCAAGGCTAAAATTAGAGAACATTTCCTTCTGAAGACTTATCTTGACTGTATATTTCTAAACTTTTAAAAACATTTTTGCTTACTTTCAGACTGATGATTCTTTCTGCTGGGGGAAACACATTTAATTTTTTTTCTCCATTCAGCATTCATTGTTCAAATGCTGTTTCTTTTTTCCCTTTTCATTTTCATTAACAAATTTCACAAACCCTCGCCATTTACTTATTTACATAAGAGTCTCCTGTGGCCATGAACCATGAGGGCAGTTTGAAAGGATTAAGAAATGAATACCAGATGAGGAACGCATGTTGCTGGGTGTGTCTGTGATGAGTGACGTGGAGGCCACAAACAGGAAGGAAGACCCACCTTGACTGTGGGTAGTGCCAGGCAATAGGCCTCCAGTTTACACAACAGAAAACGAGAAAGAAAGAAATGTCCTCTGAAGGTCTAGTCTTCCTGAGTGAATCTGTGGTTTCTTGCGGTTCATTCTGGGTATCGATCTCCATGTCTCCAGTTTCTTTCACCTTCCAGTGAAGACGCAGCATGTCAACCACCTTCCAGTGACATTACGCCCTGCAACCTTGCACTGGTGCCGCATGTCTGATCCCTCTAGTACATCTTCCAGTTTCCTGGTTGAGCAGGTGATCTTGTGCCCCTCAGCATGCAGACACCACTGTGGACTGTGCTGCCTCTGATTTTGTAAGCATACCTAATAAATATCCTTGCATAATTATACATATATTTTCTATTGATTCTGTTCCTCTAGAGAACCATAAGGAATACAGGACTGCATCTTACTTTTTAAGGTTAACATCTTTGTAATTAAATGAGCAGCACCTATCTCATAGAATTAGTGCATCTATCTCAAGGCAGTATTCCTCATGACAAGATATGTCCAGCATCCACGCCATTATTTCTGAAGCTTTTCAAGAATTTTGTGTGTCCTTATGAGTGCTTGCTCGAGCAAAATTACCAACCCGTGAGTGGTCAGAGCTGCTATTCTGCAGGCCCCATTAATTCAAATTTGAGGCCTGAAGCTATCTTTAAAGGAGGGCTTTGGAACGATGTGGGCTTTCCACCATACATCACAGAATAATTTTAGCTTCATAATGAAAAAAAGTATCACTGTGTCGAAGTTTCCCAGCCTGGGCACAGATGTATACCAAGCCCCATCAATGCGAAAATAAAAGCTATTTTGGCACCTCTAATAGTGTCCTTTTCTCAAAGGGTATTTGCTGCTTCTTACTCATTTTTTCTTCCAGAGTTCTGTTATTTTTTCATTCCAGTTTTATTATTGGGTTAGCAAATCCAATATATATTAACGGGGAAGTCCAAAGTCTAACTAAAAATCTCCGTGGCATATGGAAGTTACATATGTTAAATAGCATAGAATTATATAAAATCCAATTTAAACTTTGAATAGACCTACTGAGATATTTCAGCATACCTCTTATACTCTATTAAATCGACTTAACAAAGAGCATAATAGACATGTAAGTATCTATTATAATATTGTTTTAAAAGAATAAAAAGCAGAAAGACAACATAAATTTAAGTGAAAAAGCAGGATTTCTTTCACAGTAATTGTTTTTTTTTTTTTTTTCCGGTACCAGGGATCGAACTCAGGACCTTGCGCTTGCCAGGCAAGCGCTTATGCCACTGAGCTATACCCCCAGCCCATTTCACAGTAATTGTTATCATTATATTGGAAGGAATTAAAGGACTTATGATTACAGAACAAGTTTGGGGTAATTAAAGTTGTTATATCACTAGTCCTTATAAACATGGACTCAAACAAGTATACCAAGGTAAACAACCTTAGCTTGGTATTATTTTCATGCCCACACTGTGCTATTCTTTCTTTCTGTTTGCTATAAATGGTGATTAATTCAGATTATTTCACAGAACCTGCTTAGTTCAATATTTTCCTAATTTTTATGAATTATAATTATTTGCAGAACAAAAAATTCCCTGGCTTACAGTAAGTTTATAAAAAATATAGATATTTGATTCATTCCCAGGTAAACAGGAAAAATGCAAAATAAACCAACAGGCATTGGGATGAAGAGCGCCTGGGAAGAATAATACCTAAATATTATCTGCACATTAATAAAATTAAGGTAAAGAATAAACTTCACTTTGTCTTTATTGTATAATTTTTGTGAAATGTTAATCTTAGAAAACCATCTTTCACAAATTTCCTTTGAATTATGAGAGTATAATCACATGCAAATATGTAGAATTAACATAATGTCTGGAAGTAGTTTAGAAAGGAAATTTTGCATTTTAGGTTGTAGTTGAAAATATTTTGCTACCATTACTATTCCTATAATTAGTTAAGGGCAGTTTGAAACATACAATCTTTACAGCAATAATCCTATCATCTTTTCCCGAAAGGCATCTTAATATTGGCTCTGCAATTATTTAATTAAGAGGACAATGTGAATGAAAATGTAAAAAATTCCTTTTCAAGGACTAAATAGAATACCATTACCAAAAATCAAAATGCTACTTTTTTCTTTAAAAACATGTAGTATCATAACAATGTCCTGGATATTTATTCGTTGTACAGAGACAGATTATGTGACAAATATGCACCAAACATTATTTGTGAGCGGAGATGTCAGGTAAAGAATAATAGAAAGGAGTGAATTAGAAATACTTTATCAAAGTTTATGTAATCTAAATATCTTGGGTTAAATGTCAGTTTGTATAATCATTTCTCACACTGTCAAATTATTATACTTTCCACAGAAGAATAATGACAATTCCTTGTTGCCTGCATTCATGTTTTGTTAATAATAATTTTCAGCAAAGCAGAGATCACTGACACATTTAAATATTTCTACCACATTATTAATTATCTGTGATTGAATGAAACACATCCACACAGTCATTGCCCCTGTCATATGAATTTCCAGATTAAGTTTTGGTTTTCCCTATTATTGCATATATTTCTTCCCACTTTCATATATATGGAAAAAAATAAAAAATTTAACTTTTTAGTAAAAAACCCTGTATATTTTCTACAAATATCTGCAAGGTTTTGTGTATCAGTAACGTTATGTTTAATAATATAGCCTCACTGTTGAACATAAACCGTGCATGTATACAGGTAGCTTTACTGATTTCGAGTTGCATTAGGTTGGATGGCCTTCTTTTCTGAAAATACATCAAAGATCCTTTCACTGATGATTTGCAAATTGTTTTTTATTTCCCTGCAGATTTTTGCCAACAAAATAAATGGAGCAAAGTACCGAAACAACCATGTCTCCATGAAGTTCAGATGATTCTTCTGCAAAATGAGCTTCAATTTAGTTACATGTATGAGTCAGAATTAGTTTTCTGGCCTTTGGCTCCAGATGATGGACTTCTTTTTTCTTTTCTTTTTTTCTTTCTTTTTTTTTTTTTTTTTTTTTGTGGTACTGGGGATCGAACTCAGGACCCTGCGCTTGCTAGGCAAGCGCTTATTCCACTGAGCTATATCCCCAGCCCCTAGATGATGGACTTCTATAATTAGACTTTAAAGTTCTGCATGTGATTAAATCTGCAACCCTTTGATTCTCCTCATCAAAGCACATTATACAAATTTTGAACTCCTTCTATTTGCCTTCAAGGTTTTGTGTGTTTCTCCTTATGCAGTCTGAAAACAGTTTAAGAAGACATCTACTTTCAGTTCCAAAAGTATAAGTACCATGGGAAAACTTTTTAAAGTTACATAAGAATTAGTATGATGGCTTTTCTCACTTTTAAAATGGACTGTTTTAAGATACACTGAAAAAATTTAATGTTTATAAAGTGAGTGTGGAAGAAGAAAACGTTTGAGAAAGTTTATACTCCAGAGGAAGTTCTTTTGGCATGAAAAGATAAAGAAAGCACACAGTCTGGTCAAAATTAGAAAGGGACAAAGTCAATAAAATATCTTTTCGTTATGTACTGCCTCTGGCATATTGTAGTTGCTTAGGAGATGTTCATTTAGTTATAATTATAGCTACATGGTGTTATAATTATAGATAATTATATAATGATTATATAATTTATTATGATAATGAAAATGCCTCAGAGCTGGTGAACAAGTAATCACTGGGACTAAGATCTTCCTGGAGGTATCTCCATTTCTAACACGTTCCTTTTATTTTTATGTATTATTAATTGTGCAAGAATATGTTCTTAATAAAAGCAAAGGCAAATGAAGTAAAAGTCAAAATCTACATTGATTTCTTTGATGTAAATGTTTGTTTTATTATGATAAAATATAACACAAAATTTATTGTCTAAGACACCGTAAGCGTACAGATTAGTGACATGAAGTATGTTCCATCTGTCATGTACCTGTAACTAATCTCTGCCTCCAGAACAGCCTCATCTTCCCTACTTACCACTCCATACTCATTAAACTCTCGTTTCCATTCTTTGCTAGCTGCTGGCAGCCACCATTATACTCTCTATAAATGTCACTATTATAGATACCTCGCAGAAGTAGAATTTTACATTTGTTTTCTTGGGACTGCCTTTTCATTTAGCATACTAGCTGCAAGTTTCAACCATGTGGAAGCATATGCTGGAATTCTTTTCCCTTTTCGGTTTGAAAAATATTTCATTGTATGTGGTTTATTACATCTTGTTTATTCACCTGCACATGGACATTTGGTGTGCTTCCACCTTTAGACCATTGCAGACCATGCTTCTACATGCATGGGTTTACAAATACCTGCTCAAAACTTGGAATTGGTGAACAATATGATAATGCTGTTTTCAATGTTTAAGGAACCATCATACTATTTTCCACAGTGGATGTAAAAGCATAGTAGGATTCCAATTAGTTCATATTCTTGACAACATTTAGTTCCTTCTTCATGATATCCATCCTAATGAGCATGAAATAAGATGTTTTGCTAATGATTAGTGATGTTATTCAACTGTTTGTTATGCAATTGTTCATAGAACTTATAATCATTTTTATTTTTGTAAAATAAGTAGCATTTTCATGATTACTTTTGATTATTTGAATCTTCTTTTTCATTGGTCAGTCTATCTCACAGTTGGTCCATTTTACTGTTTTTCAAAGAACAAACTCTTGGTTTTATTTACTTCTCTGTTGATCTATTCCCCATTTTGCTTTATCTCTGGTCTATTCTTTATTATACCCTCCTTTATGCTACCTTTGTGTTTTTCTAGTTACTTAAGGTATGAAGTTAGGGTTTGGTGTTGAGATCTTTTAATATTGGTTGTACATTTATCTCATGCTTAAGTTAAATCCCATAAACTTTGTTGTAATACGTTTTGATTTTCATTTTTCCTGAGGATAGTTTTTAACTTCTGTGTAGATATTTCCTTTGGCCCATTGGATGACTAGGGCAGCACTGTTTTATTTGCTTGTGTATGGTCTTATTCTCCCTCTGCTATTGATTTCTGATATCATCTCATTGTGACTAGAAAAGATATTTTGTGTGAGTTCAGTCTTTTTAACTGTACTGTGACTTGTTTTAAGACCTAACATTAAGATCTATTCCAGAGCATGTTTCTTATGTTTTCTGTTATTGTGGAATACAGTGTTTAGTATATGTCCATTAAGCCCAGTTGATCTGATAATGTTCAAATTTTCTATATCTTAGTGATCATTTTTTGGTTGTTTCACTAATTATTAAAAGTGGAGTACTAAATTATTTTTTCGTAAGGCTATCTACTTCTTCCTTCAATTGTATTTTCTTTGCATATTTAACATCTCGATTGTTTTCTTTATAATTGTTATATCTTCTTGATGGATTCGTCATCTAATCATAAAGTATCCTCCTTCGTGTATTTTAACAAGTTTTGACATCACATCAATTTTGTCTAGTGTAAGAATAGCCCCTTGTGCTTTCTTTTGATACTGGCTGTGTGAAATATCTTTTTTATGTCCTTTCACTTTCTATCCAGAGAAGTTTTTAAGCCTGAAGTGAGTGCACATGAGAAATAACGCCTGGGCTGGATGATTCCAGAGGGAAAAATGAAAAAAATTTCATCACTGAAAATTGGCAAGTGTTCCCAACATTAACAGTAACAGGTTTTGTTTTTTTCGGAAGACAACCTATCCGAAATTATTTTGGCAGAACTTTCATTGATTTGGTCAGAAATCTTTTAGCTCTTGAGAAGATGATACCACCTTGGGAAAACATCTTTTTCTCTAAAAAATTGAAATCAACCAATGGAGGAAAGAGCATTCTGTTATTGATGAACAGATGGAGACAATAGCAGTGAAAAAATGGACTAATTAAAAATATGTATGGGCCAAGAAATAAGTCACATGTTACATATGGCAACCAGACAGATTTCTTCTCTAGAAGAGTAATAAACCTTGTGATGTATTGATTTTTATATGGCAAGAGAGGGAGAATGAGTTCAGACGGAGAAAGAATAGGCTGGAGGTGATATTGATTTGGGAAAAAGATAATGAATCTTGTTCAGGCAGATTGACTTGAAAATAAAAGATATAAAAGTAAAAATATAAGGAGTAGACTTTAAGTAGTATACATTAGAATAGGCTATTACTTTAAATGAAGGACAAAGGATGTTTTAAGTAGAAAAATGTTAGCAATGGATTGTTTACATTAATGTTATCAAGTGGTATCATGCATAAATAGATAAACAAATGTAGGATTACTTTAAAGGATGTTAACATAGTGCAAAACTTAAATATTATTAAAGATCATGCATCTTTTTTCAATAAATCGAGTATCTACTGACATGATTTTTTTTTGGTTTATAAATGACTTACAAATTAATAAACATAGATTGGGTATTCTATTTTAAGCACTGGAAATTCTTCAGTATGCTATTTTAGTCTTTATTTTAACCAGTTCAAAACAAAAAGCTTTATAAGCATTAAAGCCAGAACTTAGTTTTCATCACTTGGAAGCTAGTAATATATTTATTTAGACATAAGTGTTGCAAAATCCTCACAGGAGGCTGAGATACACTAATTTTTGTCTGTACATGTTTGAGAACAGTAATTCATTTGATTACACAGGCTGAGTATATCATCTAAAATGCATGAGACTGGAAGTGTTTCAAGGTGCATTTTTGTTTTTCTTTAAATTTGGAGCATTTGTATATATGCAATGAGGTATTTGAGGATAGGACCCAACTGTAAACATGACAGGCTTTTTTTGTTGTTTTATAGACATCTTATATATAATTTGAAGGTAATTTTGCAAAATAATTTTAGTGTGTGTGAGTTTTGAGTAGGACCTATCGCAAGGGATAGTATGGAAAATTTCCACTTGTGGCCTCACGTTGATACTTAAAAAGTTTCAAATTTTGATCTGATTTCAGTTTTTCAGATTGGGGATGTTAATTTATATAAACAACAGTGGGTCTATGAAAAACAAGAGATGCTTATGTTTAAAACTACTACATATGAAGAAAATATATAAGCATTTGACCAAATCAGTTTTCATTTGACCAAATCAGTTTTCATGTGTGTACTTTTACTCATATATTTTTCTCACATGTCCAAAAACTTACAGAAGTTACTGTAAAAAATGTTAGGCTTTGCAGAATTGCTATGAGGCTAGGGTAGATTTGGATGTGCAATTGCTATGTAACAGCCACAGAGTGAAAGGTTCAGGGAACCTACCTGGTTGTAATAAAACAAGTGATCATGACTCTGAAAGAAGATATTTTACCTAATTTATCAGGTTAGGAAAAAAATCACTCAAAATCTTTTATTTATTTATTTATTTTAGGGAGTTAACAATGGCTGCATATTAAATAATGTTACCTTGAGGTTGGCTACTCAGTTATACAAATAAAGGCATATACGGATGATCAGTTTTCTCTACCCTAATCTCCATTGTTATCCTACCCAAGTAGTCGCCCTCCCTCTGATAATAACTGTACTTTTTGGTTTATTTACTCCGGCTCTCACATTGGGAAGACACATGGCTGCTTCAAGTTATGTTATAACAAACATGGGTGCACACAAATTACTATGGCACTAGGTGGAAAAGCACCCATCCTTAAAGAAGGTACATAGGGAGGGATCCAAGCATGCTACGGTTAGCACCCCACTGACAAGCCCTGGAGACCCTTGGGGGTCTGATTGAGTCAACCAGGTCACTGCTGCAGGCTCCGCCCTGACGAGGCGCTCTTGGGGGCCTGATCAAGTCAGCGAAAATCATTTAAAAATGAATAACGATTTGGTTTTCTCAGCTTGGGTTTCAGGACTCTAATGATGAATGGGTTCCTAACTTTTTGACAGTTGCTTAGTGGAATGACACACACACTCTCCTCACAAACACGCATAAAACAACTGTTACTATAAATTACAGTAAGCATATGAAATATGCAATAAATAATTCAATTTTGTGCTTCACATTAGAAGTACTATTTAAGTATAAATGTAAACTGTATTTTCTGTGTAAAGACAGAAATACTGACTTAAGACTATTACCATTTTTAAAATTTATAAAGAATTTAAGGATAAAGCACTTGTTTTCTTCATAAGTAATGAGAACTCAGAAAAAACTACTAGAGAAAAACATTATTACTTTCAAAGTTATAACTGAATGATCAATGCATTTTCGCCCTTCCATATCACAGGTAGAATTTAACCTCTATCTCTGTATGATATGAAGTTGGTTGAGTCTCACTGAGTCTCACATTACACTAGCAGTAAAAAGGTCAGAATAGATCTAATTGAATTTGATAAAGATGTGAAATGAAAAATATAAAATTAATTCAATAGTGCTGCTGGCTGTAGATATGCTTAAGTGAGACCATGGAGAGAAGGAGGCCACGAATCAGATAAGCTGAAAGCTCTAATTGAAGATGTAAAGCGAGGTGGACACAGGTCACAGTACAGGGGCCAAAGGATACCAAGTATGTATGGAAACAAACCCAGGGTTGACAAAGAGGAAAACAGCCAGATGACTGTGGTATCCATGTTTTGGTGCTAATAACAAACCATCGTAAAATATATCTGTATAGTAGCTATTCTATTAAATTCAGCAACTGCCTGAGTTAAAATTCAGGTAGGTCACAGAGCAGAGGATTTGTTTCCGTTGTACAGTCTGATTCCAGGAACACGTGACTGCCCACTTGAAAGCCAAGCAAACTCTGTGCAAATGAGTATATTTCACTGTAGAAGAGAATGTGAGATTGTAAAATTTTCTCTCACTAACAACTGGACACTAAAACATTACTGGCTATAGGAAGTATTACAGTTACCATGGCAGATAAGGATATATTTTAATAGACTTTAGTAAGCATTTCTTGCTCTGTGTAATGGTAACATATCACCTCATGTATGTTTGGTTAATAAAGAATTAGTGCACACTGAACTATAGATTAATTTTTGAAAGATGATAAAATATGATTAATACTAAAGCTAAATTTGTATTTAGGTATAATTAATACTCCATAAAATTCACTTACTTAAAACGTGCAATTCAGAAACTTTTAACATATTTACAAATTTATACACTGAATAGCACTCTCTAATTAAAATATGTTTTCATCATCGCCAAAGTTACCTCATATTCATTCAGAGCCAGTACTCATTTTCATTTCTTTTGGATGGAAGCCACTAAGAAGCAGCTCTGATAAGGATTTAAAGTTAGTCAATTGGCTTTCTATGTTTGCTTGTGAGTCTGTCCCAAGTCTGGGCCCCTTGTGTGGAGATAGGCATCAGATTCATAATAAGTGAACATGTATAAATCATTGGCCCTGGCTGAGGCCTAGAGTGGCCTGTGTGTTGTGACACCTTAAAGGACAAGAAAAGGCCACAGTTGAGAATGACCAGCTCCAACCCCAATTAATTAGGTAGAGACTGTCACTGCAGGGATCTTACTCCTGTGGTGAGTGTCACCCTGGAGATAAGATGGTCTCATTTTTTAAATTTTTAAAATTTATTTTAAAAATAAAAGAAGGAAAACGGATTAACAAACAGACATCTATTTACAAAATAGCATAAGAACAATACAAGCAACACAGAGTTACAGACAAAGTGGTAGGAAATTAACAAGTGTTGTTGTATTACTTAATGATATCTTCAAAGTAGTTTCTCAGGAAAACAAATAAAGATATGCAATATTGATCAAACGAGTAAGCATTAACTGTTCCTTTCAGTAAAGCAATAGAAGACAGTAGTACCACTGTTAGCTGGCCTGTACATACATACATACATAATTTCCGTTTCTTTCCCTTCTCTTTTCCTACACCCCAGTTGCCCTTTACTTTTGAAGGATGATCTCTTGATTAGCATAATTTAGCACTTGGGGAAGTTTTTGTACTGACCCCCAAGGTCTTGTTCACATTCCCACACTTTCCTCAGTATCCCCATTTTGTGTTTGGAAACCTTGCATTCTTACATCTGGTAATCTGAGCAACTTCCTTGAAGGTAACTGTATGTAATATAACAACCAATGTTAATTCCTATCATTTTGTTTTGAAACTCTGTATCAATTTTATTGTTTTTGTTTTGTTTTGTTTTTGTCTATGTTGTTATTTTTTAATTCTCTTTAAAATAAAAGAAAAATAAACAAACAAATAAATACAGGCTGCCCAGAGAAGTTCTTTGTTTCAGACCCCAGAGAATCTTGAATTCTGCTAAATGGTTTTGAACCTCTTGGAGCCCTAAAATCATACCATTTGTCTCTTTTATTTAAGCCTTTGCCGTCCTCTTGTTTGGGAGCTTGTGGACCTGATCAGTCCATGATATCTCCTTATCCATTTTCTGTCTTTATAGATTTTTTGCATTTTGGACTTTTAATTGAAATCATATATGTAGCTCCTGCATCTAATTCTTTTTCCACTTACTGTAACATATAGAAGGTTTTAAAGGGTCGTCTATATTTTAGTATATATTAGTACTCTTAATTTTTATGTATGAACGTTGATATTATGTATATATGTGCATATGCATATCTGTCTTGCATACTTTCTCATCACTGAGACACCATATCTGACACCCACAACTATAAGGAGAAATGGTTTGTTTTGGCTCACAGTTTGTAGAAGTTGCAGTCCATAGTTAGCTGGCTCCAAGGTAGGGCAGCATGAAGAGGAGAAACAGCTCGTGACATGGTAGCAGGAAGCAGAGAGGGGCCATGGGGGTTGGGAGTTCAATAGACCCATCCAGACCACACCCCAGTGATCCTCTTCTTCAACTCCCAACATTACATTCAGCTGTAAACGTATCAGGGGACTAACCCAAAGAGCAGCGTCACACCCCTATGAGTCAGTTGTCTACCCAAAGCTCCACCCATAAGCACATCAAGCTTTGGGGGAAAATGTCAATCCTAACAACATACACGTATTTTGCTTTTCCATTCATCAGCTGATGAACATTTAGGTTTTTAAGTTTTGTGGATATGTCCAATAATACTACTTTGAACAGCCATGTATGAGACAGTGTGTATGTGTGTGTGAATGTGTGTGTGTGAGTGTGCACATGTATTTCAGATCTTTTTATACCCATGTGTAAGGTTACTGGGTGATGTGATAACTACATTTTTTTATGAACTAGCAAATTACTTTTCAAAATAGATTTACCATCTTACATTTCCACCAGCATTAAACAGGGATTCCAGCTTTCCCATATCCTTATTAAAACTTGTCACCCCTTTTGACTATTGCCATCCCAGTGGATATCTCTGTGGCATCTCTTTTGTTTTTGGTGTGAATGCTTATTACAATGGTATTGAGTACCTTATCATTGTTTTCTTTGTCCACGTGAGTGTCTTCTTTAGAGAGAGGCTCCTCAAATACTTTTTGCTCATTTTTAAATTGGGTTCTTTTAATCAGTTTCTAACTGTGTGTTCTTTGGGTTCCAATGCAGTAGGTTAGTGCTTCACTTACTTTTTAAATCTTTATTAATAAATATCTGCAGTACACAATGATTACATTCAATATAGGGAACTGGTACATGTACATGATGCATTTCAATTTTTCCCTCTTTTATTTTTTTCAGCATCAGATTCATTTATCTTTTAAGACTTCATACAATTAATTATCATATATTCAGATTGAAAACCACACTGACGGGCCAAAGAACATAAAAAATTTGTAAAGTGATTATACTAAGTCAAAGTATACTTTTAGAAACATTGCCTACACTGGATTATAATACTTTTCTCTTTTTCTTTTGCTTTGTTCCTTAGGGTTTTATTATTCTATCTAAGAAATCATTGCCTAATCTAAGGGCAGAACAGTATGTGTATGTTTTCTAAGATGTTTTGCCCTTACACTGAAATCTTTGTTCCATTTTGAGTAGTTCTCTGTTATAATGTCAGTGTCCAGTGTCGCTTATCTGAAAGGACAGTACTTCTGTATTCTATTTTATTGGCACTTTTGACAAAATTGAATTGAATATGAAGATGTATATCTTGACTCTGAATTTCATTTTACTGATACATTTTTCTCTCATTATGGCAGTAGCACATGCTCACGATTACTGCAGCTATTAGTAAGTTTTATATTAGGAAACATGCATCTTCCCCATTTGTTCTTTCAATTTAATTACGGCTATTCAGGACCTGTTTAACTTCCGTGTAAATTTCAGGATCTACTTGTTGATTTCTTCAGAGGAAAACTGCATTGCAAGAGAGCTGTATGATATGTTTGGGATTGCATTATATCTGTAGTGTAATTTGGGAAGTAGTACCACTTTTGCAATATTAAATCTGTCATTTCATTAATGTGAAATACTTTCAAAGTTAAGTTATCTATAATTTTAAAAAATGCTCTGCAGTTTCAGGTGAAGATTTTCACTTCTTTTGATAGACTTATTCTTAGGTATTTTATTCTTTCAGGTGCTGCAAATGAATCTGAAACAAACAAATAAAAACACTTGATTATATATTAGTACAGTATAAAAATACTGTGATTTTGCTTTATTGGTCTGGTGTCCCACAACCTTGATAAACTGATGTATAGTTCCTTTTCTCTTTGGGCTTTTCAGTGAATGACGTTGTACTTTGTGCTTGAAAGGGTGTGTTATCTATTAAAGGAGATAATTTTGTCTTTGCAATATGAATTCCTTTCTTCCCTACAATATTAAACAAAACTGGCAAGACAGAGCTGACAAAAATACCCTTTTATTATTTTTTTAAATTAAAAAAAATACCCTATTTGTGGCCTTATTGGGAAAATTTTTAAGCTTTCACCACTATCTTTATTATTTGTTTTACTATTATTTGTAGTATTTGTAATGTCCATGCAGTTTTTATGTTTTGCTTTTGTTTCTTAAGATGCTCAATTGCAGATTGAGGAAGCTCTTCTTTATTACTTCTCCAGCTGTTGTCATGAAAGGGTATTGAGTTTTGGCTGAAGCTTTTTCTGTATGCAGTGAAGTGATTGTGAAGTTTTGTCTTTATTCTTTTAATAGCATGTACTAAATTGAATGATTATCATAGGTTCAATTTTGCAATTTTGCATGTACAAACTCACATGTTCACTATAAAATTGTTTTAGGTATAGATGGGTTTGTTGGTATAGTATCTGTTAAAGGTTCTTGACAGTATATTTGTAAGGGGATTGGTGCAGGGATTTTTTTTATCGTGTCATTGATTGTTTTTGGCATGAAGTAATACTGAACTCATGAAATGAGTTTGAAAATGTTCTCTTTTTAAAATTTAGGCATCCTGTATAAAAAATTGGTGTTATTATTTAAAAAATTATAAGAATTCACCAATGAAACCACCCACTTTTTAAGCCATCCTTTTTTGGGAAGTTTCTTGATACATGTTTCAATCACTTCACTGGTTATACACATCTATGCAGATTAACAATTTTTTTAATCACTTTCATCAGTTTTATTTTCTAAGAATTTGTCCATTTATCTAGATAAACTAATATTTTGGCAATACTTGTTCATAGCACTTCCTGATAATCCTTTTTGTTGGCCATTCTCATCTTAAATTTAGGTACTTGATTCATCCTTCCTTTTCACCCATCATGCTTAGTCTAGCTGAACATTTCTCAAATTTATTGATTCCTCAAGGAAGTGACTTTCAGTTTACTGATTTTCTCTTCTTTAATTGATTTCTACCCTGAACATATTGTTTTCTCTCTTTCTACCTGATTTAAGGTTTCTTTGCTATTATATTTCGCTATCCTTGTGGTGAAAAATTAAAGTGATTTTTCTTATGTCTTTATATAAATAGCTATATATTTATAGGTTAAATTTTCCAACTAAATATTGCTTTCACCTTATCCCATAAATATTACAGTATATTGTTAAATATATAGTATATTATTAAGTATTTTAGTATATTGTTTTCATTTTTCTTCTTTTGTATGCACTTTCTAATGTGCCTTGTCAATTCTTGACCTATTTATTGTATGGGAATATATGGGAAAGTATGCTTAATCTGTATATATTTATAAATCTTTCATGATTAATTACCTTTTATTTACACTTTGCTGGGCTGTATATGGCTTAATTTCAATTGTTTTCAATTTATTCAGACTTTTTATGGTTTAACATAAAATCTATTCTGGAGAATATTCAATGTCCACTTGAAAAAAAGGTATATTCTACTATTTATTGCAGAATATGAGATAGCAGTGTGTTATATCAAGTTAGTTTATAGTTGTGTACAAGTTCTATTTGTTCTATATTTTGTCCAGTTGTTTTATTTTTTACTGAGAGTGGATTGCTGCATTCTACAAGTGTTATAACAGATTATTTCTTTATTTTATAAATATGATCTTTATTTGTGCTTGTACTTTTGCCTTAAAAGTTTATTTTGTTTGATATTGGTTCACATAGTATGGGTTTATTCTTTTATTTTAACTACTTTTAAGTCTAAAGTGTGCTTGCTGTGGATAGTATGTATTCTTATTATTAAAAATACATTATTCAATTTTCTACCTTATGATTGATTAGTTTAACCTATTTACATTTAATGTAATGGAATATTAATTGTATTTATGTCTTGGATTTTGCTACGTATCTCTTATCTGGCTTATTTCTTTTTTATTTTTCTATTTCTCATTTACTGTTATTGTTTTGTGTGAAATATATATTTTCTAGTATACAATTATACTTCCCTTGCCACTTCCCTTGTTATTATTAAATTTGTGATTTATTTTCTTAGTGGTTAAATTGTAGATAATAAGTAAATTCTCAATTTATAGTCATCTAGTCTAGGTTAACACCAGAATCAAATTGTCTGTGAATTTGGTCTGCTATATACCTTCATTTCACCAACCTTCATGTTACTATTATAATTAAATTTACATTGCTGTACATTCCTCAGGGAGAGATTTGTCTGCTGAGAATAAGCTTTGATTCACTTCAAGTACTATGAGCTGTGCTTGAGTTTCTAGAGTTCGCTGGGCAGTTTAGCTGCTTGCAATGCACCACCTGGGCTCTGGGTCATCTCATCGTGTGTCTCCCTCCGGTATGATGAGGTTCCAGGTTGCTGCTGCTGCTGTTTCCTTACACAGGGAAACCATCACCTAGCGCTGCTTTTTAATTTTTAAATTTTTATTAATACATGATGATTCACAGTACATAATTATTACATTCATTTTAGGAAATTGGTACACTTACATGGAACATCTTAATTCTGTTTCCTTCCCCTTCATATGCTCTCTGCCTCTAAAAATACCATTAAATTGAACATAGGATGTGAAATATCACACGTTAAAATACTACAGTGTTTATTTTTAGCTAATTTTGTTGAATAAATATTCTATAGATTACTGGAAACTTTGATCTATTTTTTTTTCTTTAGATTGTGGAAAATTTTTGTTTCAAAATTGATACTAATGTTAAGTGAAATACATAGGGCATACAGCTCATATATCATATGGGTTCTTTGATATGAGAAACCTAAAGTAAAAATAAAGAGGAAAAGAAAACAGATCATAGAAAGTAGGGAAATAGATCTTTTTCTAATGCGAAGGGGATCAAGGGATGGAGGAGTGGAAAGGGATGAGAGGGAAGGGGATAGAAAAAGAAATAGGACGTGCATACACTGACTTCCACAAGGAGCATAGTCACAATGTAATGCAAATGTGTACGAATAGCAATAAATCATACAGAACATGAGAAAATTAAAGAGCTTTACAGATTTCAACTTGTGTTATGGAGGAGTAAAGTTTTTTTGACATCACAGTGCCATTCCTGGTGATATTAATCCTCTAATCAATTATTAGATGTTTTTTTTTTATTTTAAAGAGAAAAAAAAAACCTAACAAAAACAAAGACAAAAACAAAAACAGCACAAAAACAGCAAAATGATACATGACCTCAAGACAAAATGATAGGAATTAACACTACACTCTGTTCTCTTCAATAAAATTGCTCAGTCCACTTCCCTGGTGCATAAATATTGTGATGCTACGGGATCATCATTAACAGGATCACCTCTAGTTCTGATTCACTTTTACATGCAAAGTAAAGTAGTTGTGGTTTTGGAAGTCCTATATAAAGAAACATTTCTCATGAAATCTTTTAATAGGGAAAAAAAGTCTTAGTAGTATTAATAATGGCTAAGTTAATTCCTAAGTTAAGAGGACTTACAGACATTTGAAAGGATCACATTTACCTTTAAAAAAAGTTATCATTTTTTAATGTATGAAGCCAGTGAGAATTACATTTACATAAGCAAAAACATTTAGTTTTGTATTGTAATTTTTTAGCAAGCAGAAGGCATGTAAAGTTTTGTTACTGGTAATGACTTTTAGCATCCTGTGAGCACTGTTGTATTTCAAATGGTTTCACAAAGATAGTCTAGATGCTAGAAATGAAGATTAGGTAGTTTAAGTAATTTAATTTAAAAGTATTTAAGATGGTATTATATCAGACAGATTGTCTACTCATCACATTCCTAAAGTTATTTTTTCTTGTTTCATATATAATGAATTTCCTCACAGGTAAGACCCAGATATTGCAAAAAGAAAGAGAGAGAGAGAGAAAGGGAGTGAGGGAGAAAGGGAAGGAGGGAAGGAGGGAGGGAGGGTGGAAGGGAGGAAAGAAGAAAGAAAGAAAGAAAGAAGAAAGAAAAAAAAGAAAGAAAGCAAGAAAGAGAAGTGAACTCAGAAAAGATCTTAATAGTTTATGTCTGGCACTGGAGCCCAAATTTAGTTGGGTTAGCCACAGTGTCTACTTTTCTGATGTGTTCCTAACTTTTGTACATACTGCTTCATCTCAAAAGTGAAAATGAAAACTAGAATCAATTTCAGAAAAAGCTTCAAAATTCATAACTACGTTACATTAGAAAAGGAAAAGGAGGAGAGAGGCAAACTAGAAGTAGAAGAAAACCATATTTTTAACAATACACTAAACATGAATCGAAGTATCAGAATACGGCTACCAGCTCTGCTACGATAACTTATGAGGTGATAGGACTAAGGGGACATCCTTTTGTTTTTTCATTCGTAAGAATTAGGGCTTTCAAATCTCAAACTTAAATAAGAGTAATGTGATAGCTATTCTGTAAATGAAAAGAGAGATTTGAAATACTTTATGCCTTTATAGAAGCTGTAAGTGAGGCGTTCTTGTCATCCCAAATATTTTCTCAAGGAAGCTTCTATGAACAGCTGTGCGTTTAATTTTGCTCTCGCATTCCTGTCAGCCCTCGGATGATGATTTTATATTTCAACTTGCACACTCGGGGAAATTGAGATTGTGATAACAATTTAGCATGCTAAAATGAACGCCTTTCTATGTCTTAGAGTATTTATATTGCGACATAAAGTTCAGTTCAGAATGTCTGTGTGGGATACTGCCTGGGCAGAATATTTTCAGTGTTGCTAAGGTAATTGGACACTTTCTGAAAGAACTTGGGTGATGGGTTTTCACTTTAAAGAATACGATCCATTTCAGTGTCATCAGCTGCCTGTGTGTGGCTTGGTGGGAAGAAAGAGGGTGTTAGGAAAGATCGCAATAACTGAACAGTACAAAGTGCCGCTACAGAGCTGACAGCTGAATAGATGTTTTTTCCCTGTGGGAGACTGTTAACCTGTTACCAGTAAGTCTGATTCTTGCTGAACCTAGTACAATATTAATGAAAGACCGTGGGAAGAAGAAGACAGGTGCATGCCAGGCCAAGCGAGGTGGCTTCCACTGCAGCTAATCACCTCCGTGTTCCTGTTAGAAGTTTCTATTTCCAGGCTCTTTGAATTAAGCACAATAGAGTTTGTAAAGAACTGAGTATGAAGAAATATTTTGCAGTTTGGAACGGGGAAAGTACATCAAGAAAGAAGCTATCTGTTCCACTTCATGAGAATAATGGGTAGATAATGTGGGTAGTGGTCTCCACCAATAAATTGAAAATTCTAATAGGTTGAAGCCAGGATATTTGCTAAAAGCGTGTTTATTTATTAAAATTGCACTCTAAAAAAGAAATTATAGGAAACAAGTATAGCATTTAAATGAATTTATAATTCTACTGGTGAACTAAGCAATGTAAGATGTGAAATTCTTGTAATTGCCTTTATTGAGGCCCTCATGAATCCATATATGAATGTGTTGTTCTGCTTTAAAAACTTCCAGTGTTAACATCCATAAATGTTCACCCTTAAATTTCAACTTCTCTTGTGCAGACTTGTTTGCTCTATTTCTCTTGCTCTCTCTTTGGCCCCCTCTGGAGCCATCTCTTACCTCTTGCACAATTTCAGGGTAGTACATCAGCAGTTCGGAATGCAACAGAGATCAGCAAAACATGGTCCCTATCACTTAAAGCATACAACACAGTAGAGGGTACAGGCATGGATTTATTGTGCAGGGCTATGTAAAATTTTCACTGTGACCATTACTACGAAAGGTAGGTCCAGCTCTTTCACCAGCCTGTGAACGGTTGGTATAACCTGCCAACTGTTCTGACTCTGTCGTGTCAATAATGAATGCAATGGTGTTGTAGAAAACCTTTTTTTTTTATTTTAAGAGTAAAAGAACAAAAACACTAACAAACATACACACAGTAGCACAAGAACAGTACAAAAACCGAACTATGGATAAGGTGGTAGGAGATCGACAATAGTTGTTGTATTACACGTTGGTAGTTTCAAAGTGTATACTCAGGACAATACAAATAGACATACAGGATTGATCAAACAACGAATCACCGATTGTTTCCCACACCAATATGACATGAGACAACAGTGCAACCATGTCAGCCATCCTACACATACACACATACCTGCTCAGCTATCCCCCTCTTCCTCCTCTCCTTCCTTTCATCCCGATTGCTCTCTACCCTTGAGCAGTCTCCCTTCATACCTCCCAATCTATATTCTTATCTCCAGGTTCCTACACTAATGATACTATACACTGTTTACACATGCACATCTGGTTTACCTCACTTACGAGTATGGTCTCTAATTGTGACCATTTGCCTATAAAAGCCCCTAGATTGTCTTTCTTTACAGCTGAATA